>CAUYQG010205558.1:0-38291 GCA_963574415.1 Tarsius wallacei | reverse complement strand
ATTTTCATTATTCAATTAATTTAAAGCTTCTTTTTTGTTTTTGTTTTTTTGGGGTTTTTTTTGAGTTGGAGTCTCACTCTGTCTCCCAGACTGGAGTGCAGTGGCCACTCCCAGCCACCGCAGCCTCGACCTGCTGGGCTCGGGCGATCCTTCCGCCTCAGCCTTCCAAGTAGCTGGAACTACAGGCGTGCGCTACCACACCCAGCTAATTTTTGACTTATTGTAGAGATGAGGTCTCGCCAAGTTGCCCAGGTGGGTCTCGAACCCGTGGGCTCAGGCAGTTCACTCACTTCGGCCTCCCAAAGTGTGGGATTACAGGCTGAGCCACCGAGCCCGGCCAATTTAAACCTTCTTAAAGGAAGAAAAAATCAACATTGGTTGGGTTTTTTTTTTTTTTTTTTTCCATCTAGCTTTCAATAATTTTTCTTCTTGTAAAAGTACTCAAAATTTTATTTAGGAAAATGCCCGATCTCCTGATTTTTATTCGTTTCCACCACTGCACTAGGTGATCCAGATCATGTCAGTCATAACACCAAATCTGCTGAACAATGATTGGTTTAGGAGCAGACTCCAACTAAGTTCAGTCAGAGTGAATCCTTAAAATTGTGAGAAACTTCCACAGAAATACTCTTTTCTATTGGACTTAAACCTTGAAGGATACAGGCTTGAAGTTTATAAACAAAAGACAGAGAAGGCTAATCTGAGAGAAGTAAGAAATGGAAGGGGTGGGAGAAAGTAGGCAGGGAGGAAAAGAGATTTCCAGCAATATGGGATCGGGGACAGGTTGGACTGTGAGAGTCTCCACAAAAGTGAGTGTCCCTAAAGACTCTTTGCATGAGTGGGCAGGTGCCAGTGGGTGAGTAAAGGTCCATCCGAGGGGAGACTTGGGTCCATGCACCTGGGGTTCTTCTTTGGAGGTCACTGCAACCCCCCACCACCCTGAGATTAGAACCGGGAGAGCACAGGATTGTCTGCTGCTCTTGGGACTCTCCTGAGAAAAGTCAGACAAATTCAGCTGATCCTCATAACCAGAGCCCAGCCCACACCATCACCTCTGACAGCAAAGTGACTGGAGCCCACAGTCTGTGGAGAGACCAGTTGGGGAGAGCTGGAGAGAAGTCCCACCATTGGTGAGGGGTGAGAAAATGCTGCTGGAGTCATTTTCTGTGTCCTGGGACCAGGCAGAGACCTGCATTGCCCCTCCCAGCTCCACCCAGCCTCCAATCTGGGACCTAGAGGTAATCTAATCAGACTCTGAGAGGCAAAAGCCCCTTCCCCACACTGGATCAGACAGACACTTCAGATCTTGACAGGCAGCAAGCTGGGTGAGTCCATATCTGATTCACCCTCCTCCCACAGTAGGCCTGGAGCATCTGACCCACACTGAGAGCAACCTTATCAGCCTAGCTAAGAGCAGAGGGGAGGGGCTGGAGTTCAGAGCTGAAAGGAAGTTGGACTTACAGGAACTACCTCAGAGTGAGTTTTGTTTTTTTGTTGGTCTGTTTGTTTTGCTCTTTTTTTTTTTTTTTGCTTACTTTGTTTAAGTTTTTTTTTCCTTTTTTTTCTCTCTTTCTGATTTGATTATGTTCCCATACTTGCTTTGTTTCTGTAAATTTTTATGACTTTCTGTTTGTGTTTAGGTATCTTTGAGGGAGAGTACATTCAGTGGTGGGGGGATCTCTGCCAGTTTCTGTGTTTGTATGATAGTCTATATATTTTAATTTGTTTAATCTTTTCTGTCAGCTGGGCTCGGTGGCTCAGCCTGTAATCCCGCACCTTGGGAGGCTGAGGTGAGTGGATTGCCTGAGCCCGCGGGTTCAAGACCTGCCTGGGCAGGCAACACCTCATCTCTACAATAAATAAAAAAAAAAAATTAGCCGGGCGTGGTAGCACCTGCCTGTAGTTCCGGCTACTCCGAAGGCTGAGGTGGAAGGATCGCCGGAGCCCAGCAGGTCGAGGCTGCGGTGGCCGGAAGCGGCCACTGCCCTGCAGTCTGGGCGACGGAGTGAGACGCCAACTCAAAAAAAAAAAAAAATCTTTTCTGTCTTTGTGTCTCTTTGCATTACTTAGTTGGTATGCCTGTCTGTTTTTCCTCTTATTCTCTCTCTCCACCTTCCTCTCAACCCCTTCCTTACTTTTTTCATTCCTTTCCCTCTTCTTGCCTCATTTTGCTTTCAGGGGGCAAATCTATACCCCCACTCTATGGACAGATTGTAAGGCAATGGGAAGTGGGTTCCAGGGGCCCACACACCTGTCAGTGGATACTGGGATCTGCAGATACTTTCTGAATCACAGCTCCCCATCAATTAAATCTCAAAACTGCAAAAAGTACAGTCCCCCCACTCACAGTTCAGCTTCAGAATTGAACAAAGCCAGAGGATCCATATAAGGAAGAATAAGAGATTGAACAAACAGAAATGAAAGCTACTACCCATCCCTGAACAACAGAATTAAAGAAGAGGTTTTAAAAAAAGGAGGGAGGAAAATCTACACAAATGAAGAAAAACAAAAAGAAGAAGAAGAATATGGGTCCCACACAGATCCCCGGGAGGTCAGCCACTGAGAATGCAGACTTCAGAATGCAAACAATGAAAAGCCTCCAGAAAGACTTGTCGCAAACCACAAACCCAGATATCAAGACATCAATAGAAAGAATAAATGCAATTGAGGAGAGACAAGAGGAAAGAATGAAGGAGTTGATAAGTGAGAAACAGCAATAAAGAATACAGTGAATGAAATAGATAACAAATAGATAAGCATGGAAAGCAAAATTAGCCAAGCAGAAGAATCTCAGAGCTTGAGGACTAAAATATGGAACTAACCCAAAGTGTCAAAAAAATAGAAAAGAAGCTTAAAAGACAGAGAAAAACTTTCAAGAGAAGAGTGACTATTCCAAGAGGCCAAACCTAAGATTAATTGGATATCCTGAGGCAGAAAGAGAGATAGGGACCACTCTGGAACAAACATTCCGTGATATTATCCAAGAAAACTTCCCTAATCTAATCAGTGACATGACATTCAAACATAAGAGATTCAGAGAACCCCTGCAAGACAACAAATGAGTAGACCAACTCCTAGACACATAGTAATTTGTCTACACAAAGTACACATAAAAGAAAAAGTCCTAAAGGCAGCAAGAGAAAAAGATCAGACTACCTACTGGGGAAGACCAATTAGAATAGCAACAGACTTTTCTATAGAAACACTTCAGGCTAAAAGAGCTTGGAGCCCAATCTTCAAAGATCTCAAAGATAAACAATTTCAACCAAGAATTACCTACCCAGCTAGGCTAAGCTTCATCAGTGATACAGAATTAAAATCTTTCCTAGACATTCAATCCCTAAGAGCTTATGCTGCTTCTAGACCAATTCTATAAGAAACAATTAAGAAAGTATTAAACAGAGAAGAAAGAAAAAAAAGAATGACAATGCCCTTCACAAGAATGCAGAAAAAAGATTGAAAACACATGAATCAACCCAAAAATCAAAAGAAAGACAACAAACAAAACAAATAAACAAAAAGAAAGACAACAACAATAGCAAACCATAAGAACCTCATGACAGGGATAAACTCTCACATTTTAATAATTAGTCTGCATGTGAATGGGCTAAATGCAACACTGAAAAGACACAGAATAGCAAAATGCATAAAATGTCATCAGGCAATAATATATTGTCTCCAAGAGACTCATCTCATCAGAAAGAACACTCATAGACTCAAAGCAAAAGGATGGGAAACAAAATTTCAGATGAATGGAACAGAAAATAAAGTAGGAGTCACAATCTTAAGATCAGACAAAATACCTTTTAAGCTATCAAAAATTTAAAAAGATACAGAAAGTCACTACATAATGATAAAAGGTTTAATCCATCAACAAGAAATATCCATTCTAAACATATATGCACCCAACGTAGGAGCACCAACTTTCATAAAGCAACTTCTAGGTAAACTTAAAAGAGGCTATCACAGTCTTTTATGATAGTCTAACACTATCATAGCTGGGGACTAAAATACACCACTCACAACCCGAGACAGATCATCAAGACAAAAATTCAACAAGGAGATCTAGAAGCTCAATGTGACGCTTGACCAAATGGACTTAATTAATACCTACAGAACCCTCCACCCAATGACCACAGATTGTACATTCTATTCATCACCACATGGAACATACTCTAAGATCGACCACATCCTTGGCCATAAGTCAAGCATAAACAAATTTCATAAGATTGAAATTCTGCCATGCAATCTTCTCAGACCACAGTGAAATCAAAATAAGTATCAAAACTAACAAAGTTCCCCCAAAACCCACAAAGACATGGACACTAAAAAGCATGATGCTAAGCAACTCCTGGGTCAACATGGAAGTCAAAACAGAGATTAAAAGATACCTGGAAACAAATGAATGAAGAAACATCTTACCAAAACCTCTGGGATGCCATGAAAGCAGTAGTAAGAGAGGAATTCATATCACTACAAACATACATGAAGAAAATGGAAAAGATCACAAGTTAACAGCCTAACAAGACACCCAAGGAAGCTGGAAAAGCAAGACTACTAATATCCTAACTTCAGCAGAAGAATCCAGATCACCAAAATAAAAGCCCAAATCTGGGACATAGAAGACAAAAAGATAATACCAAAAAATCAGTGAAGTAAAAGCTGGTTCTTTGAAAGGATAAACAAGATTGATGAATAGAATGTACAATCTGTGGTCATTGGGTGGAGGGTTCTGTAGGTATTAATTAAGTCCATTTGGTCAAGAGTCACACTGAGGTTCTGGATCTCCTTACTGATTTTTGTCTTGATAATCTGTCTAGAGTTGTGAGAGGGGTATTAAAGTCCCCAGCTATGATAGTGTTAGAGTCAATATCTTTTTAAAGTTTACCTAGATGCTGCTTTATGAAAGTTGGTACTATGTTGGTTCATATATGTTTAGGATGGATATTTCTTATTGATGAATTGAACCTTTTATCATTATATAGTGACCTTCTGTATCTTTTTAAATTTTTGATAGCTTAAAGGGTATTTTATCTGATGCAGATAAGGTTTTATTGGGGGATTGTACAAGGGAGATAGCACAAGAGGAAGAGTTCTCCACCTGGACACTGGAAGGGAGCTGGCCAGAGCCTTTTATTAGATGAGGGAAGGGATGTAACATCAAAGAAAAGGTAGGATAGCATGATTGGGGAGGTTTTAACCATGCAAGCATAGTATAGATACATACATCATACATCTCACATACAAAAAATGGTGAATACACTCTACATGGGGCGGGGATTTTAGTATTATAATAAGGCAATGGATTAGACTAGGTCATTTTTCTGGACTTGTGTCCATGTAGGAGGAAGGGTTAATTCTTCTTGAATAACATTTGTGACAAATTTTTGGTAAAATATTGCTTATCTGGGTTTCTTCAGATAACTTGCGGCGTTTGGCAATCAGCAAGTATGTGTGGAGAGCTCTAGTAGTGGGGTAGGGGCTGGGTCCCATTTCTATTCTGTCACAGTAGGGAGGAGAATGAGGTTGGGTGGTGGGTAGCAACATGGAGATCATGAGTGTGATTACGACATTGGACACACTGAGAATGAGGTGCCTCTGAGACAGTCAACTAGAGGGACACATAGGTTTGACTTTAGGGGGGAAGTCTGGACTAAGATGGTCACTTGTGGTTTTTGTTAACGTGTATATAGTGTTTAAAGTCATGGAAAAGGACAACATCATTTTGGCAAAGAGTTAACAGAAATGAGTCCCATTTTAGAATGCAACCTTGTTGAAGCTGCTGGAACGACAAGTAAAATGAGGGCTAATGATGTCCATTGGGCTTAACAATGAGAAAGGGCAGGGCCTCTTTAGAGGGTGTTCTGTAGTTGGGCAGAGTGAGTGGAGGCTTGTTTGGAACCTGTTGTTGAGTAACTGGAAGATGAAGAAGCAGAAGTGCCAAGTGTCAACTTAACTGACAAGAATTATTGCTGTGAGTAGAAGGAGAGAGGTTCCATTTATTCTTCCTAAAAATGTTGGGAAGATATTACTATGATTATTCTCTCTGTTTTATAGATGAGGAAACTGAAAGTTAATGATTCATGATGCATACTTTTTTTAGTAGCCAGTGAAAGAACCCCAACTCAAAAACAGCCTAAGCGAAAAAGAGAGTTTGTAGCCTATGGGCACTGCTTTCTTTGAACTACATTTCACATTTTTTATTTAAAACAAAAAGCTACCTAAGTGCCTGAGTGGGGTGGTTGCATCTTGAAGGCTTTGGTCCTTCTTCCTCTCACAGCTTTAGACACTGATCAGGTAGGAGTTTGATAACTGCTACTCCTTCCAGTCTCCGCCCCCAAGTGTGTGAAATAGGCAATGACCATTTACAAGTCTTGCTTCCCTGGTCATTTTCATTTTTTTCATAAAAAATTATTCATCTCATCTTTAGACTTAGATAAAAGAAATCTCTGCCCATCATCCTCCAAATTCTTCGAAGACATATGTCTGGGAAAAATCCGACAAGTAGCTACTCAGTAGAAGAATGAAAGTTCCCTCAGACCCATGGTCTAGTTCTTACTGTGTCCTTCCCTGCCAGACATACCCTGAGTTAAGGATGATCTTGTGTGGCTGCTTTTGTGTGGCTGATTCATCAATATCAAACTCAAACTCCACATGTTTTAGCTCATTGTCCCTTTGGGATGTTTTGTACCTGTAAGACTATGTGTCATGGTGGTGTCATTGTGCAATGTGATGCCCATAAGGGGAGCATCAAGGGTTTCCTTTCTTAGAGGCGGGGGTGATGGTCTTGATTCCTGTCACCTTTGGTGCCAGTGATTTGAAACAGATAGCTTTCATCTCATCTTTGCTCCTTCTCTCTGACATTCCCAGAAACATTAAACATAAACTTGTCGATAATAAAAATGCTGCCTTGGCAGGGTTTGCTTCCTCTGCAATGGGAAATAGATGATGAGATTTTTGATTGCTGTGATCTTCATTGACTTCAGGACTCTTAAACTTCTAGAAGAATGTCCTGAGGTTAGAGATTTAGAATAGAGTAGAAAGCAACATTAGTTTGCATAATGTTCTTCATAGAAGTTGTGTCACAAAAATGCTTGAACTGTAAGTGGAGACCAAATGGAAAATGCATTATAGAAGGCAGCTTGATTGAGGCATCTATAAAGGACAGAAGCTTCAGAGAGCCAAGAAGGGGCCTTAGTCAAGGAGAAAGATGTGCTTGATGAGACTTTTACATTTCCTGTTGGGAAAATGAATTACTGACAGCTATCAACCCCTATGTGAGCATAAAGAGAGAGAGAGAGAGAGAGAGAGAGAGAGAGAGAGAGAGAGAGAGAGAGAGAGACCATGTGTTTAATAGACTCTATGGAATGATTAAAAAAACCTGTTATTTATTGAGGGGCTATGGTAGCCTTGGAAATGCGCCTCTCAGATCTCACTTCAAAAGGCACCCCAAGGTAAGAAGTATAGTTAGCTGACAGCATCCTACACCTTTTGGATCCACTGCCTGGTTAATCTTGAGGCTACTCTCTCCCCAGTTTGCTCCCTTTTAACTACTCTACTGTGGGTACAAAAGCATGACTGAATGCCAGGGGGATGTTGGTGGCTGATGGGTCTCTAAATCTTGACTATATGTACATATCTATACACACCTAATCTTTCCTGAGCAGTTTGAAGCTTCTGTGAGATATCTGAGACCCAGAAAATAGAACTGAGATTTATGCCAGCTCCATTATACCTAGTGCCTTCCTTGACTGCTACGTGTTCATTTGTGATAGGAACAATCGCCTTGAAGGAGGTCTTCTCCCAAAATCTCCCCATTCTAGGGACACGGTGAGAATATCTGTTTGGCCTTCACTTCTTTGAGGGAAACTGAGGACAGTGGGGGAGCTAGAGGTGGGATGTCCTGTCCAATACAGGACTCCTCGAATGGGTGGTCTGTACTTTGGAGACTCCCCCACTGCTTGGCCTACACCCTCACAGAGCTGTGCCACAGTCTGAGATTCCTGCCACCCATTCCTCTGCCTACCCCCTTACCTTCTGTGTGTGTCAGACCAGCGTCTTGGTGGAGGGTACGTCCTGCTCACACCTGCTCCTCTCCTCTTTACTTAGTGCAGGTGTTTCCTTCAACAAATTTTTTGGGCTTCTAACTCTGCCTTGGTGTCAGCTTCTTGGAAGGTTTGAACTGACCCGGGGAGCATTCATCAGGAAAAACTTGACTATGCTGCAGTAACAAGTCAATCTCAAAAGCTCAATAGCATAACACAAAAAGGTGGCTCTCTCCCAGGCTCCACATCTGATGCAGATAGCTGGGGTGGTTGTGTTTCTCATAGGCATTGCTATACAGGACTACCTGTGGTTGGGTCATTTATCAAGAAAAGAGGTTTATTTGGTTCATGGCTCTGCAGGTTGTATAGGAAACCTGACACCAGCATCTGCTTGGCTTCTGGTGAGGTCCAGAAGCTTCCAATTATAGCAGAAGGTGAAGGGGGAGCAGGTGTGCCACATGGTGAGAGATGGAGAAAGAGATACGGTGCCGAGCTCGCTTATTTGTATAATTTTGTTTTTCTTGGAGTTGGAGTCTCACTCCGTAGCCCAGGCTGGAGTGCAGTGGCACGCTCATGGCCACCCCAGTGTCGGCCTGCTGGGCTCCAGCGATCCTTCCGCCTCAGCCTTCCAAGTAGCAGGAACTACAGGTGCATGCAACCATGCCCTGCTAATTTTTGATTTATTGTGGAAACGAGGTCTCGACAAGTTGCCCGGGCATGTCTCGAACCTGCAGTCTCAGGTAATCCACTTGCTTTGACCTCCCAAAGTACTGAGATTACAGGCTGAGCCACCGAGCCTGGCCCCAACCTCTTTTAAACAATCAGCTCTCCTGTGAACGAATTGAGCGAGAACTTATTAGTGTGGGAAGGCACCAAGTCATTCATCAGGGATCTATCCTCACGACCCAATCACTTCCCACCAGACCCCACCTCCAACATTAGGGATTGCATTTTAACATGAGATTTGAAAGAAACAAATATCCAGACTGTAACTGAGCTGACAGGGGCCCAGGCCTACACCTGACTTCAAGACTTGCCATGAAGGGATATGGAGGAAGACAGAGCTTTAATATCACGGTCTGAAAGTGGCTTACATTACCTCTGCCCCTGTCCAGAAATCAGTGACATGGTCCCAACTCACAATAACCTGTGATGTGCCTTCTTCTGTGTGCCCAGGACAAGACAATATAGTGGAAAACAAGCATTGTATTTGCCTCAAGTGGTCACCATGTGCTAAGCCCTCTCTATTTGCTAAGTGCTAAGTCATCCCTATTTTATAAATGGGACACCTGAGGCATGGAGAGACCAAGTGTTTTTCCCAAGGTCACAAGATCAGCAAGAGGTAGAGCCAGAATTTGGTGTCATGTATGTCTGACTACAAATCATGCTTTTAACTGCCCTACTATGGGTACAGAAGAAATGACTGAATGCCAGGGGGTTGTTGATGGCTGACCGGTCTCTAAATCTTGGCTGTACACACCCCAATCTCTCCAGGGTGTTTTGGAACTTCTGCGAATAGTGTGAGATGCAGGAAACAGAACTGAGATTTATGCCAACTCCACTATGTCTAGTGTCTTCCTTTACTGCTATGTGTTGATTTCTGAATAGGAAAGATCGCCTCAGAGGGGCTCTTCTCTCCACATCTCCCACCATTCCGGGGGCCAGGGTGAGAAAATCTGTTGGGTTTTCACTTAAGTAAAACAGCCCAAGTGGCAGAAAAATGAGTTGATCAAGTTTGTGGGACTTCTTTTTTTTTTTTTTTTTGGTTTCTTTTGATTGTATTTAATAATTTTGAAGAGTGCTACAAAATAATGTGGCTGTTGAAAGAAATGCTTTTTGCCCAATTTCTTTCTGGCCATGGTTTTGAGAAAAGAAAACTATAAATAGCTGACAATAAAAGAAAATTGCTTCTGTGATCTGAGAAGAAAGAAAGGGAACTACAAAGGGACCGCCCTGAGAGGTTTTCAAATAAAAATTATGGTTCCCCTCCCAGGGCTTAAGATTGCTACTTCTAGGAAGACAGAAAGGGTGAGGATGTGACGGATGTTTCGCCTCTCTCGTTTTTTTTAACGATGTTTTGACTTAGTTGCTTTTATTCTATAGACCTCAGACCTCTTTGCATCTATTAAACATCTTAAATGAGCTGCATTTTCTCTAAATGTAGGTAATTTACAAATAGAGGTTTATTATTCATAAGGCAATCATCCAGTTCTTTTAGTTCTGTCTAAATGTGCTTCTCTCTCTTTTCTTTTCCCATCCTCACTTGCCTTCTGGGACAGACATTTTGGGTGGGGGAGAGGTAAAAACTGAGGTGCAAAGACAAATTGGCATCAGTTTGACTGTTAAACACATAATGCCCTTTTGTTTACTTCTCACCAATAAACCATTTCCAGTTTCCTGCCAAAATGTTTGTCATTGATTAAGCAGTCACATTTTTATTACCCGGAATTAACTGTAATGTTTATGGAAATGGAAGGTGGAAAGAGACAATTTCTCCCCGAGTTGTTCTATTTTCCTGCAACCAAAGGACTTCCCTAAGCCGAATCATCTTCCTTCCATTTGAAATGTGGTTCTTGTCAACTGGAAGTAATTGGACCACAGTTCAGATGTGCAGCCACTGTTTTGAATATCACACGGAGCTCTTTTTACTATATGTTTTCAGTTTGATATAAAAGTTGGTTTCCAGAGGTTGTCTTAGAATAGAAAGTCTTGGAAACTGTGATCTCCAGATTCAATGAAGACGAACTGCTTTGGTTTTTATGGTCCCATTGATATGCATGCACACTTATACTTTTCTTTGGGATTACATCTATCTTCTGTGCAGGAGACCGTCTCTGTCCCTGTGGACAGAGTACTAGGACTGATCAGAGACTTGAAAGAATTAATAGGTTTCTCTGGAACTGTCTTTTGGTGGCCAGTGGGAGTCAGGAAAAGGAGAAGACGCATGTCTCTGAGATCAAAGTCATCCTGAAAATTTGACATGGAGAAAAAAAGAAAAAAAAAATGAGACAGAATAAAGCCAGAGAGGAAACTTGCCCAGGGGCATTTTAGACATAGGTCTTGTGATATTAACACTTTCTTTTTTTTTAAAAAATGAAATAAATTGCTTCCCAGTGATCCCGAAGGTCATTAGTATCACCTGTGGCTTCCTTGTGCCCAGAGAGAATAACAAGGAGGAGAAATGAAGGAGGTGAGGACTGGAATTAGACATGTGCATGGCTTAGTAGGCTTGGATATTTTCAGCAAGTTTGGAATGAGTCAAACCGAGCTTATTCTAAAATTCAATTTAGCTGTCCCTCAGGGTACAGATAAAAGGCACACTGGATTAGGAAGCAGAATACAAGGGCATAACCTTAATTCTGTCCCTAGTTATATCGTTTGTTGTATAACTTTGTTTATTTATGCCTCAGTGTCTTTATCTGTAAAAAATCAAAGGTTTGGGCTAGATGGCCTGTAATCCCTGCAGTTCTAGCCAACTGTGAGATGGATATATGTATGTATGAACCCTTTGTTTTTTGTTTTGGTCAAAAGTCTGATCCATGAACACAAATATGTTATGCACTTTCTCTGTGGTAGGCACTGTGGTGGGGGTATAAGTAGATAAAAAACCTGATTCTTATTTCCTGTCAACCCCATGTGAGACAGGACTGTAACTTTTTGAAACCACGGTGTCCGCAGAGTCTAGCACAGTGCTTGACATGCAGAAGTCTCTCCAGAGATGTCTGCCAACTGATGAAGCAGTACAATTTTATAACTAGTTAAGGCATTGAAAAAAATGTCGAGAATACAAGACTTGCAAAATTGGTACTCAATAAGTAGGCACAGTGTAACTGTCAAAGAACTGCTGAGAAGATGACACTCTTTGGGCAGAAATGGTGTGAAAATTTTCTCCAAAGAGAGATTTACCTTAAATGGCTGAAAATCAGACATCAAATTCCTTTTGGATCCTGGGGGTAGAGATCAATTTCAAAGCTTGGACAAAAAAACAGCACTAGTCTAGTTCAGCTGCTCTCTTACCACAACAGTTATCCTAATTCAAGGACTTGTAAGCTTAGTTTGTTACACAGAATGGATCATGGCAAGACTTTGAAGATGTCAGTCTGAGGACTGTTGAGAGAAAGTAGCAAACGTTTTCCAGATTAGGGAGTGGGTAGGTCTATTTCTTTTTTTTTTTTTTTTTGAGTTGGAGTCTCACTGTGTTGCCCAGGCTGGAGTGAAGTGCCTCACTCACAACCACCACAGGCTCCACCTGCTGTGCTCAGGTGACCCTTCTGCCTCAGCCTTCCAAGCAGTTGGAACTACAGGTATGCGCCACTGTTCCCAGCTAATTTTTTGATTTATTGTAGAGACGAGGTCTCACCAAGTTGTCCAGTGGTTTTGAACCACTGGACTCGGGAAATCCTCTCACCTCCCCCTCCCAAAGTGCTGGGATTACAGATGTGAGCCACGGCGCCTGGCTGACAGATCTATTTCTTAGGGCAGATGATGGAAAGGGATGGACACACTTAGATTGGAGAGTTTATCCATTAAGTATGAATTGTATTTGGGTCATCTTCCTATGCCCCTTTTCTCCCTCTCCCCTACCCTTTTTTTCTGGGTTTGGACACCTCTACATGCTGAGCCCTGTGCTCACTTCTGGAGACACAGAAATGAGAACAAGATATGGTATCTCCTCTTGAGGAGACTGGGTTGGTGGAGGAGGGAGACATGAAGCAAAAAAAGTCAGAATGCTCTGGTTGCTGCGATAGATGGAAAAAGTAAGTGCTGTGAAAGCTTCGAGTTTCAAGGAATGAAGAGTCTCAACAAACTGGGAGAGATGTCTGGGTGCCAGGTGTGTGCTTAGTGTGGTGGAGGAAGAAGCAGTTGCCGTGGGGTAAGCTTGAGGCCTCCTCCCTGGAATCTGAGGTGTACTGCTTTGAAATGCTTCCATCAGGAATTGGACAGCAACCAAACCTACATGTAATATTTGCAAGAAAAATAAAAGAGTCCATGCATGTTTTTTTGTCAAGGGACCTGTATTAGTTTTTCACTTTGTAACAAATTACTAAAAACTGGAAACAACACAAAAGCATTATTTTATTGTTCTGGAGGTCAGAAGTCCCTGAATCAAAGTATCAGAACTGTGCTCCTTTTGGAGGCTCTATGGAGAGCCCATTTCCTTGCCATTTCCAGCTTCTAGGGACTTCCTGCTTTCCTTGACTTGTGGCTTCCTTTCTCCATTTTCAAAGCCAGCAGCATTGCTGCTGTGTCTGTCTTTCCCGCTTTCCTTTTATAAGGACTCTTGTGATTGCATTGGGTTCACCCTGATGATTTAGAACAATCTCTCCATCTCAAGATTCCTTCCTAATTTAGTCACATTGGCAAAGTTTCTTTTGCCACCTAAGGTACCATATTCATAGGTTCTAGGGATTAGGGCATGGACATCTTGGGAGCATTATTCAGCTGTCATGATACTAAAGTGTTTTGAGAGTTGGCCTCTCTGCTTCCTCTCTCCTCACCCAGATGTCTCCATGACACTATCTAGGCTGGATCACATTCTAGGACATGTGGAATGAAAGCAGTATAGCTCAATGGATTCTGGATTCAACTGCCGGTGTAACAGTGGACAACTTAACCTTCCAGAGCCTCCGTTACCTTATCTGTAAGGTAGAAATAATAAAGGTGCTTATTCATAGGGCTGTGGTGAGGAGGAAATGAGGTATCATATACAGCATCATTTTTTGGTACAGGAAGGTCTTGCACATGGAATATTTTATTCTATTTATATGACTATGTTGCCTATAATTTTTGTTGTTATAGTTTTGATTGGAAATCTGGGAAAGGATGTAGGCAGAGAAGAGGAAGCTCCAAAAACCTGAGCTATTCTCAGAACTCAGCTTTGTCTTGCTTCTGGTCCAAGAGAATCTTGGTTTTCATGAAAACCTATTTTTACTGGCTAACTCCTTCCCCCATCATCCTAATTCTAGAAAGTCAACTTGTTCAGAAAGTCATCACCCCATCACTGTACCCCAAGTCCAGCTTTGGGCATTGTAGGAAAGAAAGGATCACTTTAAGACTTTCAGTATTGTGAGAATTTTAATGTGAGAAACTCTTCGGAAGCATTATGCTCCATCATTCCCTAAATTTATCTTCTGATTTTAGCCTGAGAAAAACAGTCTCATTAATTTATTCATCCTAATGTGTGCCTAGCTGATGGTTCACCCTTAATTTTTTTAATAAATGTTGCTCAAGCGAATAAAAATTTTTGAATGGTGACATTTCAAGAGGAGTAACAAAGGGAGCTGAATATAATTTGGAAAAGTAGGAAAAATACATTTGGGGAATATATTTGCCTTGTTATTACGTGTATTTTTGCCTAAGGGTGTAGCCCCAGCTGTCAGTTGCTCTAAACTATTTTTCTTTTCAGCTTCTTCCATTCTTCCTGTTTCAAAAAATTTATTACTATTTTTTTGAGACAGAGTCTTGTTCTGTCACCTAGGTTGGAGTGTAGTGGTACCATCAAGGCTCATCGCAGCCTCGGACTCCTAGGCTCAAGCGACCCTCCTGCCTCAGCTTTCGAGTAGCTGGGACTACAGGCATGTGCCACCACACCCAGCTATTTTTAAAAATCTTTTTGTTAGAGGTGGAGCCTTGCTATGTTGCCCAGGTTGGTCTCAAACTCCTGGGCTCCAATGAGCTTTCCGCCTCAACCTCCCAAAGTGCTAGGATTACAGATATGAGTCACTGCAACTGGCCTCTTCCAGTTTTTGACTACACATTTTCTCTTTTTCAGCATTGTCAAAGTTGCTCCAGAGGTGAGAGGAAATTAGGAGGGCTGGAGTATTTAGCATCTGGAACTGGAGTGGTGTTGGATGTCTCTTTGTAAGGGATATTGTAGATCCTGAGTTTTCAAGTAAAGGGTCTGTCTGTGCTGCAGCTTGCTTCCTGTTTATTTTCCTCTGCTTTAACTAGAATCATTTAAAATTCTGCTAAGTTATTAAATATCTCATATCTCAGGATCACACAAGTAGATATAACCTCAACATTTTTATTAATTTTTTTCAGAGCTATCTTTCTGCAAGTGAAATGTTATAGTAATCTCCAGGCACCAGGTTTGATAAGCCCAATAAGGACATGGAATTTGCACCAGTAGCTAGCTGTAGCAGATGATTAGGAAGCATAAGATTTTTAAACTCCAAAGAATCTCTCAGAAGAGGGGAGATGACAGCATTTACTGATGGGACAAGATGCGAGTTGGAAAGGCCTGAGAGAGCTAAATCCCATTCTTCACAAATGAGACCTTGATGGCTCCCAACAGGCGTGACTTGCTTTGGAGTTATAGGGGATCTTTGGGTACATACTTTTGTTTCTGCATAGTTTTGTTTATAATACAGAATTTTGATGCCATCTTTTAAGACATACCTAAATATGTCTTAAAAATATTAACTAGAGGTCTTTCCAGTGGTCTAGGATGATAGTAAAATTTATCATTGATGAGTGTCTATGGTCAGGTGCTTTTTGTGCATTTTATCTAAACCTCATCCCGATCCTTTAAGAAGTGGATTAGGACTCTTGTTTACAGCTAAGAAAGGCAGCACTCAGGATGTATAAGTAACTTGCCCAAAGTCACACAGCTACTAAGCTACAGAACTTGGATTTCTGAAAAATTCAACCGCAGAGTTGTTGAAGTGGATGCTTTCTATTTGGAAGATCAAGGGAATGCTCAGTCTCAGACAAGGTCATTTGAAAACCTACCCATTCATTTAAAAACAAAGTAGAACAAAACCAAATCTGATTTACTTACATTAACAATTATTTGATAGATTATATAGTTTACCATTTTAAAAACTGTGCCTTGGGTGGGGCTTGGTGGCTCAGCCTGCAATCCCAGCACTTTGGGAAGCTGAGGCAAGTGGATTGCCTGAGCCTGCAGGTTCGAGACCAGCCTGGGGAATCTTGGGACACCTCATCTCTACAATAAATCAAAAAATTAGCCGGGCGTGGTAGCGCACACCTGTAGTTCCGGCTACTTGGAAGGCTGAAGCGGAAGGATTGCTGGAGCTCAGCAAGTTGATGCTGGGGTGGCTGTGAGTGTGCTGCTGCACTCCAGCCTGGGCGATGGAGTGAGACTCCAATGCAAAACAAACAAGCAAACAAAAAACTGTGGCTTGCAACCAAATGGTGGGTCACAAAATTTATTTAGTATATCTCAAACACTTTAATCTTAGTAGAAAAGGAAATATAAAATAGAAAACACTAGAGAGCAACACATGGAGTAAGGGTGAAAACATATGTATATATGTCTATGTCTATGTATATTGGGGCAAAAGGGAAAATGCATTATTTTACTGGGACTTACCGTAAAAAAGAACACAGAAAACATGTGAGGGAGGTCCTTAATGACGTGGACCCTCACCTATCCATTTTTAGAAAAGGAAGGACCCCAGTTACCATCGTTGCTCAAGAAGCAACCATCCCTATGTCCACTCTCACAAGCAGGCTGAGGGTCAAATAATTTATTCAAAAGGACTCAACAGTCACTAGCAGTGGCCGTTGGGTGAAACATACATTCACAGAATGGCTCCTAGGGTGTTTGAGCAAATTTTTGATTTTAATTGTCTTTGTCCTGGTAACTTGGCTTAATTTTGATTATATTATACTATATGATCATGCTTGTGTAAGACTTCAAACCATTTGAAGAAGGTATAATATAAATAAATAAATAAAATTTATTTGAAGAAGGTATAATATAAATAAATAAATAAAATACACACACATCAACATATCCATAATTTATTCAACACATGTTTATAGAGGACCTTTTTTTCTAGTCACTGTGCTAAATGCTAGAAGTTGGGGAGGGGGAGGGTGCAACAGGATTCATGTTTTTGATGAGTTCATGTGGTTGCAGAAGAGGTAGAGACATCAGCCTAAATACTCATCAACCTATCAGTGGATCATGAAAATGTGGCATGTACACTATGGAATACTATTCAGCTATTAAAAAGAATGAAATAATGTCTTTTGTTAGCAACTTGGATGGAACTGGAGAACATCGTCCTAAGTGAACTAATACAGGAATGGAAAACCAAACACTGCATGTTCTCACTTAGAAGTGGGCGCTAAACTAAGAAACTGTAAAGGCATAGAGAATGGTATAATGGACACTGGAGACTCAGAGGGGGAGGAGGGAAGGGGTCGAAGGATGAAAAAAATCACCTATTGGGTACAATGTGCACAGGAGGGAGTGCTGGTTCCACTTAAAATCCAGACTTCTTCACCACGATACAATATAATCATGTAACCCCAAACTATTTGTACCCCTAAAGCTGTTCAAATAAATAAATAAAAAAAAACCACACAAAAATGTACTATACACTCTGGTGTGTGTAAATCCAGAAGGATACTCAGACTAGGATGTGTGTGAGCCTGTACACTATGTGAGTTGGGGTAGGGGTGGGGAAGGGGGTGAAAATTTGGCCACAGAAGGCTTCTGGGAAGAGGTAATACCTGGAGATTATACAATACAATGATTCTAAACTGTAGCATACACAAAAATGCCTGGAGACCTTGTTAAGGCCCACATTGCTGGCCCTACCCACAGAGCTTCTGATCCCGTAGATCTGAGATGGGACCTGAAAATTTGCTTTTCTAACAAGTTCCCTGGTCATGCTGGACTGTTGGTCTGGGGACCACACTTTGAGGGCCATTTTCAAGATGGTTTTGGCTGCAGACCCCCTTTTTCATATAAATCTTTTTAAAAACTTTATTTTGTTATAGAGCTGTGGGGTACATGTCAGAATTGGGTACATAAGTAATCTACATGCAGGTGAAATTTGGGCCTCCAACTGGTCCTCACTTACTTTGATTTAGGACTAGGTACCCTTTGTGTTGTTATGTGTCCTGTGACTGCCAATCCTTCCCTTGTGCTATTGTGATTAATATTCAAGTCCCAATTATGAGTGAGAACATGAGGTATTCAGCTTTTTGTTTCTGTGATAGATCAATAAATATGATTATCTCCAGCTTCATCCAATTTGCTGAGAAGTCCATGATTTTGTCCTTAAAAATAGTTTATTTTATTTTAGATTCGTGGGGTACAAAAGCATGCTTGTTACATGGACATATTGTGTCATGATGGGGACTGGGTCTCAGGTGGCCCATTTCCCAGATAGTGAATGTTGTACCCATTAGGTAATTTATGATCCCCAAACCCCGTTCCAATCACTTCCCTTTTGGGATCTCCAGTGTCTATTATTTCCATCTTTGTGATCATTAAGCTCTCACATGTAAGTGAGAACCTGTGGTGTTAGATTTTTCTGTTTCTGTGTTCACTTTGAATGATGTTCTTCTGCCCCATCCATGTTGCTGCAGAAGAAAAAAAAGGAATGAAGTCATGTGAAATCTTACATGGAAGGTTCACACATAAAAACAGAGAATAGTGGAGATGGCCGGAGAAGACCCTTAGTCTCCTTCTGGCCTCTGTTTTTCCCCAATGGTGTCATCTGAAACACCTTTTTGAGATCCCATCTTTATGAAAATCACCAATCTAGAGAAAAATCTAGTTCTCCAATTTTGCAGTTTTTTTCCTCTTTCCCTCTCTCCCCCCTCCTCAGTGAAAACAAGTTATTTGACAAAGAAACTGGTCAAATAATTTTAGAAGAATTCTTTAGATCAGTAGGCATACATTTTGGCAAATAATATGTGGATTTGAGTTTGATTTCTACTAAAAAATTATTGTGTATGTTCTTAGATATCTTCTTCCAAAACTTTGCTTTTTGATACTTTATTCAGTCAAGTTGTTGAATTTCAATACAAAGTATAAAGATGGTAGCACCCTATCATGATATCCTGAAGACTGCTTTAATTCTGCTAATAAATACCAGTGTAAAAAAAAATGCTTTCAGTCAGAAAAGCACAGTTTGAAAATTCTCTTTTTGAGGGCTACCTGAAGTTAGTTCACCATAAGACACTGCCTGTTTGATGCCTAATGTCTTGATGTAAAAGGAAAAATTGATTAGGTATCCAAATATCTAGAATGTTAGGGAAAGTTTAATAATTGATTTAGGTGTTCATTGTCCATCCAGACATTTTGTATCAGAGTAAATGTAGTTTATTTGTTAAAGTGAAAAACTGGTTGTAGTATAATTCTTTGAGTCTACATTATTGATCTGTAACTATAACCATCAAATAACCTTCCAGTGTCTTCCTTTTCATCACTGGTTAAAATAAAGACTCAACCACAGAGAAAAAAGACAAATGCCTTCCTACATTGGAAAAGAAAAAACTCTTGATAGCTTGCTTTGGAATAGTTCCAAGTTTTGCTTCATTATTCATGTTATCTTATTGGAGACATTGTCACATTTATCAAAAATTGAAGATTTGTAAAAGTCTGACCAAGTTTTAACCAAGTTTTAATAAATACTCAAAAGTTTGTATGCTTAGCTAAAACTTGTCCAAACTTTTTGTCTGGTTTGGACCTGTACAAACCTCATCTATTAGGGTACTTGACACTTTTGCCTAAAATCAAGGAATTCAAAGGCAAATAGAGATAAAAATGTGATTATCGAGAAAACATGACCAGTACTTTATGAAATATCTAGGTGCAACCTACTTCCACCACAGTTTGAGAGGCTTATTTTATTCAATTCATTATGCCTATTGCTGATATAAATTCATCTGGAGTTAAGTCTTGGACCTAATCATTTTTTAGTTTATAATATCACCAAGTCATTATTTACTAAAGATACTAAAATGGTGGGAACATGTTACTAGTTTTTGCTAATTTATGTCTGTTTTTCATTTTCCTAAAGCCAATGGGTGATATTGGTGAGGGAGTGGTGGTTAGTGTGTTTTAATGTTTATAGAAGCCACTGCTCAGCTTGATGTCTCCAGAAAAGAGGGCATTTCTGCCAAAGAGACATCTGGGAGAGACCTGTCAGTGACCATGGATTCAGAGAAGTGCTCATATACTCTCGGAGTTGACAGAGATGTGTGGGGACCCAGCACATCTGGAAGACAATTGATCCTTACAGTTAGTCAACATCTGGGAATGTAACCACTGAGATTGACAAACCTAGTGATTACACATGACGAAGGTTCACCATCTACAGACAAGTACAGCACAACTGACTGTGAATGATGAGAACATACATCTTGCATGACTTAATGAGCCATGAGCACCCGGCTGGCATGAGTTGGAAAACCATAAAAACACTGAGGCATATTTGGAGATATTTTTAACTTTTTTCTAATTTGTTTTCATTCAGATCAATGTACAAAGCTACACTATAAATTCAGGCAGAGAAAGACATGACGTCCAGTCTTTCTTTGTGTCCTCATTTCTTATCTTTCATGTTCCAACTTGCCATTTTCATTTTCTGGCTTCATCCTCATTCTCAAATCATTTTCTTTTGTGTCTGAGTA
This sequence comes from Tarsius wallacei, assembly GCA_963574415.1. Classification (NCBI taxonomy): domain Eukaryota; kingdom Metazoa; phylum Chordata; class Mammalia; order Primates; family Tarsiidae; genus Tarsius; species Tarsius wallacei. The sequence continues at coordinate 17,841 of CAUYQG010205558.1, read as the reverse complement.
TCAAATAGCAACATTGCTGCTACATGTGGGTCTTTCCTCAGATGCATTTTAGGACAACTTCAGATGCCCCATCACATTAACCAATATCAACATTTCATTTTGTTTTAAACATAGAAAATAATTCACTTTGTTAGATATCCATTTAACGTGACTGTTTAGCAGAACACAGGTAAGAACAATAAAAGTAATTCAATGGCTTCTCTCTCTTTGATGATTTTTATACTCTATTATTTTCTCTTTTTCTTGCCATTTCTTCCCCTTTAATTTCTCCCTAGGATTTTTGTAGCTCAAAAGATCTAGCACCAAGCCACATAAGAGACATGCTGTTTTGACTTTCAGCTTTTCTCATTTTTTTCTCTCACTAGAACAAGAAAATCAGTGGTTTGTGGCTAAATGAGAAAGAAGTCTGACTTTCTTATTGAAGCAAAATTTGCTCAAGTAGAAGAAGCAGTTTTGTTGTCTGTAGTTAGTGGCTAAAGATAGTCAGGTTCACAAAAGATATTCCCAAGACTTCTTGTTCAACAAAATCTTATGAAATGCTGCAAACGTTTCAAAATGAAGGAAGTACAATTATAAAAAACCTTAGCTGTGTTCTCAATAAGCAGATTCTAAAGTGGAACTTTGAGAAAAGTTTCCATGGAACTAATTCTAAGCTTCATTGAAGTAATGGACGCCTATTAGTTGTACCTGTAAGATCAGGCCCCCCTCCCCTCCAGCTAGTAGACAAAGAGAACCTCACTGAGAATAAAAAATTTCATAAGGCTTTCAGAAGTTGCTCACTCCTGATTTAAACACTAATATCAAGCATTTAGGGAGAATAGAGAGAAAAGATCTTTAAACTACTGTGAGCTATTGAGTTAAAACTCCATGACAAAGTGGGTGACACTTTGATTAACAGAACCTGTAGCCTTATTCTCTAATTGAGATGTACCTTTTAGAACAGGAGAAAGACACTGAGCCACAACTATCATGAATGTAGTTAGCAGAATTCTCTAATCCTTTCTCTTGCTGTCTGCTTTTCCTTTTTGCCTTTCTGCTTTTTTTTTTCCATCCCAATTTTCTCCTTTATAATTTCTCACAACTTTTTCAACTTGTGTCCATCTCATATTCATATATGTATTCTATGAGAACGCTTGGGCTACTTTAATAGATAATCAGCATTTAGTCCTGGCTTGATTTTCCTTTAGAATGAGATTGAAATAATACTTTAGCATCAAAAGACAAAATTTTTGTTGGCCAATTTAAGCAGTTTGTGTGCCTAGCAGCAATGAAAAGAGACAGATATTCATGTCAACACACTTTCGTACTGTCACTTCAATGATTGAAGAGTCTGCAATCAATTACGTGATATAACATTTTCTAATTGATGGGCTATATGCACATGTAAGTCTATCAGAATAGATGAGCTCCTAACAAGATAAAACCATCATGTGGAACTCTCCTCCTGCCAAAAGCAGGCCTCTGCCAAAACCATCTGATTGATGTTATAGAATTTTCAGACATTTATACTGAGAAAGGTGATGGTAGAAAAACAGCAGTTTCCCACTCAGCATATTTGCCTTCTCTCTCTCCCTTGCTTCAAGTTATATCTGCTGATTTCATGGTTTGACACTTAAAAAAAAAAAAAAATTCTTGTTAGCTCAGTTGAGCCTGTTGGAGCCCATCCAGTCTCTTAACCTTACACATGAAATTAACCAAGTTCAGATCAGGCTTTCTGTTAAAGCAGGAAAAAAGAAATAAACAGAGAAGAGTGGAGAAATATTGAACTGGACTTTGGTAGACTTGGAGAATAATTGCACTAAATTGACTCCTTACATATTTATGTATGCGTGTATGTATATATTTATTTGTTTATGAGTCAGAGTCTCACTCTGTCACCCATACTGGAGTACAGTGGAATATTCATAGACACTGCAGGTTAGACCTGCTCAGCTCAGGTGATCCTTTCACCTCAGCCTTCCAAGTAGCTGAAACCACAGGCACATACCACTACACCTGGCTAATTTTCTTGATTTATTTTAGAGACGAGGTCTTGCCAAGTTGCCCAGGCTGGTCTTGAACCCCTGGACTCAGGCAATCCTCTCGTCCCTGCCTCCCAAAGTGAAGGAATTACACACATGAGCCAATGTGCCAGGCTTGCCCCTATACTTAAACACAATAAATTTGTGTTATATTCATAGTCATATTGTGGAAAGGGCAGTATTGAACTGGACTTGCTTCAGACCATCTTCCTAACTATTTATAAAACCTCAAATGAATAATAAAAAAAATCTGGTCCTCAGACTTTTGCAAAATAAGAGAGGTAGACTGTGAGGTTTTTGAGGATACATTTCAGATTTATATTTTGAAAATCTCAGATGACAGCCTCTGAAAATTCATTTTGACTCTAAACTTAGTAGCAGTGCATTTAATTTACTGAGATTCGGTATTCTAGTTGTTTATTTCATAGTAAAAATCCTCTCCAAAATGTTGTGACTTAAAACATTAAAAATGTATATTTTTCTTATAAATTTGTAATTTGGGCAAATCATGACTCAATTGTCTCAAAACTTCCAGATCAAAACTTTGGTTGACCTCTTGATCCGGAGGAAAAAATTTTGAGTGTACCCCATGGGGCCCAACCTTCAAAAGATAAATTCCGGTTTTTTGGAGGCTCCCCCTTGTACAGTGATGAGCCACATAATGGTATTTAGGTCACCTACAGACTATACATATATACAATGGTGGTCCCATAAGATTATAATGGAGCTGAGAAATTCCTGTCATAGTGGATTTGTAGCCACTATTATGCCATAATGCAATGTATTACTTGCATGTGGTGATGCTGGTATAATCAAACCTATTGTGCTGTCAGCTGTATAAAAGTGTGTGGTTATGTTCTAGGCCTTCACATTCACTCACCACTCACTCACCAACTCACCCAGAGCAACTTCCGGTCAGTCCTTCAAGCTCCGTTTGTGACAAGTATCCCATACAAGTAACATTTTAATCTTTTAATACCATATTTTTACTGTACCTTTGCTGTGTTTAGATAGGTTTAGATACACAAATACTTTCCATTGTGTTACAATTGCCTACATATTCAGTACAATAACATGCTGCACAGGTTGGTAGCCCAGGAGCAATAGGTAAATCGTATAGCCTAGGTGTGTAGTAGACTATATCATCTATCTATGTAAGTAAAGTCGATGATGTTTTCACAGTGATAAACCTGCCTAATGACACAGTTTTTAGAATGTATCCCTGTCCTTAAATGATGTGTGACTGTATTTGAATAAAGTAATATCACTGCCTGGAAACTTAGCTTCCTCATAAAAATTAAAAAAAAAAAAAAGGATGATTTTATATTCCAAAGTCTCTGCCTAATGTCCCCATATATCTTCTTTAATTTAATCCTTATTTTTATAGATGAGGAAGCTGAGGCAGGAGTTCAAGTAACTTGCATAAGACCTTATAGTAGTCAAGTGCACAATAGAAATACGTATTCCAGAATCAAGATTGTCTCATTCCAAAGCCCATGTTTCTTCTGCTACCCTATACTGCCTCACTCATAAAACACTTGTTCTCATGTCTCAGCTTTGATTTTTGCTGAAAGTGGGTAGAATTCAGAGGAGATCTTAGGTGGGACTTAAGATGGAGGAGAGTTTCCAAATATTTCAATATCTCAAGTGACTCCATATTTAAAATTTGATTTTGTGCAAAAGTTGATTGTTAATATTATTTTTTTTCTTGCACTAAAGAAGGCAAAGCAGGATGATGGCCTGGCTACTATTGGTACAGTAAGGATTGAGGAGAATGGTGAAGTGTGTCTCTGATTTACAGTCTAGGCCTGTAATTTGAGTACCAAATTATATGTGAGGGTGTTCGTCAAGAATTAATGGTGCATAAGTAGATAAAGTGTCGCAGTGTCACATATGAGGACATGGAAGAATAGACTAAAGCTGGTCAGTGGTCTGGACTAGAAAAGCATGTTCTTGTACAAAGGCCAGACCCATGGAACAGAATGGAGTAGGCAAGTGTGTCTTTACTTGTTTCTATATTAGGTTCTTCTATTGAACTCGTATGTCAGGCATGTACCCATGGTTGCCAGTAATTTTAAGCAGAGGTCTTTGGGAAGACTCTCTGCCTATGTAGTGTAACTCTTTTGACAATTACTTACCCATTCATTCTGGAAAAAAAGTAAGAAACCAAACCAAACAAAACTGGTTGACTTGATCCAATAATTTTTTAAAACATGTTTGTCGGTGAATTGACCCAACCAACAGTGTTAGCACATCATCTGAACATGATCTTATGAAAATGATCCTCCTCCCTCTCACTTTTTCCCTACATATTAGGTATAGAGAAATCTATGGCCTTTAGGAAGTTTATTATAATAATTTTTGATTTTTGGTAACAACGAGTTGGCCATTAAAAGACAATTCTGCATCCAGTTGACAAAAGGTTTCATCTTGCTATCTACATCAACAACATAAATGGTCTCCCAAAGACACTCTGTGAGTTTTAACCGGGATTTTCTTTTTTTTCCCTTGTGTTTACAGCAATCACAATTGCTCTATAGTGCAACATCTGGAAGCACATTTGACTTTATTGTTGGAAAATAAATTGGCATCCCTGTTCATGAGTAAGGGGCTGACCTTACACAGGACAACAGGGACTGTGTCTTTGGCTGATCGACCAGTCTTCCTTGACTATGAGGAAAAAACTGAAATGCATCCCTGTTCTGGCATCAGCATCCATCTCTCAGAACACCCTGAGTCTACTCACTATAAACTGGATTTTTACCCTAGGACATGGAGCAAAAGATGACACTAATTGGAAGTTGGCATTCTGGAAAACATTGTCAGAGTCATTTCCTCCAGGAAGATAACCCTTATCTCGTGCCAGCACTGAACCGTGGGCTCCACAGACCTGCCTGTGCCTGCTCACACCTGTTCCAACACGGATGCCAAGAAACAGGGGGTCAGGAGGAAATTAGTCACATAAAGCCTTTGGGAAGTCACCAGAAGCCACAGGGCCCTTTGAACATCCTTTGAAATGGTAATAGATTGCACAAGGAGGGGATGCCCTATGTAGATGTATTTGGCTGTGGTCATGAGCATTGAGAATCCCACATCAAGCACTGATCTGAATAAGCTGAATGGTGAAGGAAAACAAGTTTTATGGAGCCAGAAATAGACACCACAAAAGAGACAGAAAATTTAAGTGACCGGTATATATATTTTTATATTGCAGTCTTTTCTTTTAAAATTAAGTGTGATGTACAAATATGGAGGTAGAAGTATGCATATGTGTTTGCACTTGGTAAAAATAAATAGATTTATACACAGTTGTATATTCTGCTATTTCATGGATCTGGGAAGATTATAAGTCAAATCATGTCCCAAGAAACATAAACTATGCACAATATGGAACTTAAAATATCATAATTAGCATAAGAGTGGATGTTAATCCTAACTATTAAACACCAGTAATATAAAGCGATTACACTTTGTGATCACACTTTTCTTATTTTATCTTTTTTTATCTTCGTCTCATAAAGGACTCCCAAAACTTTTGATTTTATAGGACTCCGTAAGATATAGAAATGAAAAATAAATATAGATGACTTTCGGGTAGATAGCAGAGTTGCTGCTTTTTTCTTAGTATGGTGTATTAATTCTCTTTCCTACTGTTTGATTAGTTCAACAAATGCTTATTAGTCATTTAGTGTGCTAGGCACTAGGATGCAAAATATTTAGGACACCATTAGCTGTTTATCAGATTATTGCATCAGTCTCTTAGCCAAGGGTCTTGGTTCTAGTCTCACCACTACACCATTATACCTCCTCCCAATTTGTTCTTTGCATTGCAGGTTGAGTTATCATTGTAGAATACAAATTCTATTATGTTACTTGCATGAACAAGACTCTTTAATGGTTATTGATTGGTCTCAGAGCAGTGCTAGCTCCCTGATAGGTCACCTGAGGTTCTCATGAACTGGCTACTGCTTGCTCACCAGCTTCGCCTCAGGTCACTCTCAGCATTCCTCTGAGTTGATGCCACAGTTAAGCAGAACCACTTTCAACCATGGGCTTTCTTATCTCTAGGTCTTTGTTAAAAAGTACTGTCCCAATCAAGTTGCCTTCTGCCCTTCTTTGAGGTTAATGTTAATCATCCTTACTGGCTCAACTGAAATGTCACTTCCTTTGGAAAGTCTTCCGTAACTTTTTTTCTACATTGTCACAGCCCTCATCAGTTTAATCAAGTAACCATCTTTTGCTAAATAACATGATTCATTTCATAGTTTCACTAGGATGTTTATCACACCTTTAGATCTCTCTGAAGTATTTAAACTTAGATTAAAAGATAATAAAGCTATAACCCCTCTACTTTGTTGTATTTGTGCACATATAACCAATATTATATTATATTATAGCTTTGAGTAGCTCCTCATATTTATTTAGCATTTACTATGGCCAAGAACAATTTTTCATCATCATCATTGATTCTCTAAAACAATTCTTAGAAGTAGGTATTATCACCATCATTGCATTTTCTGCTACATTTAATTAAGTTTCCCAGTGATATAGGAACGTTAGAACTAAAATTTAAACCTTGACCTGTAGGATATCAGAGTCTGTTTACTCTCTCATGATACAGTATTGTAAGTTTCTCCTTCTTGTTCTCACTTTAAGTTAAATGAGTAGAGAATGAATTAATTCATAGAACTTTGTACTTGCCCTTAGGTTGCTCATAGAACTGAAGGGCAGACACCTAAAAGAATAATTTTGATATGATGAAGAAATGCATTATTATAAGTAGTTATAGGGCCCTATGAGAATAGAAAGGAGGGACAAATGCCTGGCTTTCTAGGAGAGGGTAGGCCAAATTGAATGTGAACACACTAACTTATTAGATGAATTGTCACTCAATTTGTATCTAGTAATTCAAGTAATATGATCCTCTTCATGACAAAAAAACAGAAAAAACTTCAGTTATATTTTTGAAATGCTTGGCATGTTGCAGATGGCATGTGTAGTTATTGGTTGTGTTTTTGAAAGGAAAAAAGTTTCCATAAGCTGATATGTCATCATCAAATTATTAAGACATGTAACATGCTAGGGTCAAGGGCTAGATTTTCTCATTTTGGTTTTGGTGTTTTCCATGTTACAAATGATCATTGGAGTATGGTTGAAGGAAAACTCCAAGTCTTTGACTAATATGAACCAGGAAAAAAAAAAAACAGGATAAAAAATAAATACATAAAACCACTATCATTTCTACAATATCCAGACTCTAGTTCTATTAAACCCATAACTTTGTCTGTTAGGAACAATTTGCATGACATCTTGTCCTCATTCTTCTTTTCTTTACAAAGAGAAGGATCTTTTCAGCTCTGGTAATCTCTGAGCCTCAGTGTTTTGTTAATAATTTACTCTGAGAACTTAGTAAAATATCTGCTATTTGAATAAATACAGATAATTACATTCTGGATAGGAAAAGTAATATTGTAGGTCAGGTGCTTACAAATCTAGGCTAAGTTCCAGGGACTTGTAGTCTGAATTCAAATAAGCTCCCTAGATGGGTATCATCAATATACTCAGGTTCTAATGGTCACTGACATCGATGGAAAGCCAAAAGCTGCTGCTCTTGGTGCTAATGGTAGTTTTTGCAGGAGAGAGAGACAGAATGAGGAAGACACACAGGGAGATAGACACAGAAAGAAAGACGTGGTGGAGTTCGAGCATTAATCAGGGTGCAGAAAAAATTCTCCTGTCACTTATTTAACTAGTATGCATCAATTTTAGTCTACTAAGCAAATATAAATAACCATATAAATAGCTTAGAAATTTTTTCTGGAACTCTTCATTTATTAATTTAGTACATATCTTTTTGATAGTGATCAAATTCTTAGGTGAGAGGTTCAAAGGGCTTCCTCCTTTAATTTTGCATCTTCCACACTGATTTCTCAGTTTAGCACAGTAGTCTTTGTATGTGTCTCATGTTAGGAAGTTTATTCCTTATGGTTTCAAAAAACTTAGATACTCATCTTACATTATTCCTTTGTGGTCTTCTCTCCACAGACATGGAGAACACTAGTCCAGCTTCTCTGAATTTAAAAATAAATGAAGTAAATAAATGAATTAACCTATTTATGTACATGGAAAATTCTCTACCATATCTCCTTTTCTCCCTTACAACAAGATATTTGCTCCCTGTTTTATTTTTATTATAATTTTTTGCTTTTATTTTAAAGATGTGGGGCACAATTCAGGGTTAGGTATACAAATGTTCATTATGCAGGTACCCTTGTTGATGAGGTGTGCCCCCCATTCCCCAGGCAGATTCCCACTACTGCCAATTCTTCTTCCCTGCCCTGCTCCTGGCAGTTTCCTGCTACTGCCAATCCTTTTCTTATAGTATTATGATAATTGTTCAAGGTCCATTTATGAGTGAGAACATGTGATACTCAGTTCTTTGTTTCTGTGATATATCACTCAGTATTATAGACTCTAAGTCCATCCAGGTTGCTGTGAAATTTGTGATTTTGTTCTTTATGGCTGTATAATATTCCATCGTGTATATGTAGCACATTTTTTAAATCCAGTCCTCTTTTGATGGGCAACATGACTGGTTCCATGTTCTTGCTACTGTGAACAATGCTGTGATAAACATACGTGTGCAGGTATCTTTTTTATAGTCTGCTTTGAGTTCTTCTGGGTAGATTCCCAGCAGGGGGATTTCGGGGTTGTATGGAAGGTCAAGTTTTAGATCTTTGAGGAATCGCCACACTGTTTTCCACAGAGGCTGTACTAGTTTACACTCTCACCAACAGTGTAGAAGTGTTCCCTTTTTGCCCCATCCTCTTCAAACAGCTGTTGTTTTTGAGTTATTGATGATAGCCATCCTGATGGGAGCTAGGTAGTATCCAGTGTAGTTCTAATTTGCATTTCTTTGATGACTAGTGAGGCTTAGCATTTTTTTCATGTATCTGTTGGCTGCTCATATGTTTTCTTTTGAGAAGTGTGTATTCATATCTTTTGCCCACTTTGTAATGGGGATTTTTGTTTTTTTCTTTTTGGCACGTTTGAGTTCCTTGTAGATCCTAGATGTTAGGCCTTTGTCAGACATACAGTTGGCAAATATTTTTTCCTAGTCTGTGGACTGTCTCCCTGCTCTCTTGATGGTTTCTTTGGTTTTGCAGAAGCTTGTCAGATTGATGAGGTCCCACTTGTCTATCTTATCTCTTATGGCATGGCACTTGGGGTTTTGATCAGAAATCGGTTGCCAGTTCCAATTTCTACAAGGGTGTCTCCCGCATTTTCTAAGGTTCTTATAGTTTGAGGTTTTACATTTAGGTCTTTGATCCATTTAGAGTTGATTTTTGTATATGGTGATAGGTAGGGATTTTGTTTTAATCTTCTGCATGTGGTCAGCCAGTTTTCCCAGCACCGTTTCCTGAATAGGTTCTCCTCTCCCCGGTGGTTGGTGGTAGAGCCTTTGTCGAAGATTAGTTGGTTGAGAAATTGAGGTTTTGCTTCTGGAATCTCTATTCTATTTCATTGGTCTATATACCTGTTCTTGTACTAACACCGGGCTGTTTTGATTATTGTAGCTTTATAATAGAGTTTAAAGTCTGGGAGTGTGATACCTCCCACTGTTTTTTTTTTTTTTTTTTTTTGCTGAGGATTGTTTTGGCAATTCATGGTCATTTACATTTCCATATGAATTCATGTATTGTTGTTTCCAGGTCTGAGAAGAATGCTGCCGGTAGTTTAATGGGTATTGCGTTAAATCTGTAGATTGCCTTGGGTAGGATTGGTAGGATTCTTCCAATTCATGAGCATGGAATATTTTTCCATTTGTTTGTGTTATTTTGATTTCTTTGAGCAGTGTTTTGTAGTTTTCGTTGAAAAGGTCTTTCACGTCTCTGGTTAGGAAGATGCCAAGGTACTTGACTTTTTTTGTGACTATTGTGAATGGGATCGTGCTTTTTTATTTGGGTTTCTGTTTGTTTATTGTTGGTGTATAGGAATGCGACTGTCTTTTGAAAATTGATTTTATACCCTGAGACTTTGCCAAAGTCCTTTATCAGTACAAGGTGGTTTTTGACATGTTATCTTTGGTTTTCGAGGTATAGAATCATGTCATCTGCAAAGAGGGATAACTTGACTTCCTCTTTTTCTATTTGGATACCCCTGATCTCTTTCTCTTGTCTGATTGCTCTAGCTAAGACTTCCAAAACTATGTTGAAAAGGAGGGGTGAGAGTGAGCATCCTTGTCTTGTTCCGGTTTTCAGGGGAAATGGTTCCAATTTCTGTCTGTTTAGCAGTATGCAGACTGTGGGTTTCTCATAGATTGCTCTTATTTTTTTGAGGTATGTTCCATCTATGCCTAGCTGTTCGAGGTTTTTATCAAGAAAGGGTGTTGGATTTTATCAGAAGCTTCTTCCGCATCTAATAATATAATCATGTGGTTTTTGTTTTGACATCTGTTGATATATTTGATTATGTTTACGGTCTTATGAATGTTGAATCAGCCCTGCATCCCAGGGATGAAACCTACTTTGTCGTGGTCGATGATTTTTGAGATGTGTTGTTGAATCTAATTTGCTAGGATCTTGTTGAGAATTTTAGCATCTATGCTCCCCATTCTTAATAACAACCAAAATTCCTTGGGCTCATGATATCTATTGGCCAGCATGGAAGAATACTTTGTGTCATTATGTTTCCTGCTACCTTTTTCTATTCTCTTTCTGAAAGGTATTATGAAGCTCTTGCCTCATCTCTTTATTTACTTAACATTTCCCTCATCATAGATCAGTACATTTTACACCAGGTACTATCTTCCTGATCAGTTTACTTATTTCCCCTTTAGCCTTCTTTATACAACTCACTTTTGTTTGTTTGTTTCAATCCTTTTCCAGTTGTCTTACACAGGTCTGTTTTTCTTTCTTTGTTCCACTTGTGAGAAAAAGGAAGCTAATCCAGACTTTTCTATATAGAGTATTGCTGGCAATATCTCTATATTAAAGAAAGTAAAAGCTGCATGCTTTGATGTGGAATTATAGAGGATAAAGAACCAGTGTCTTGAACCTCTAAACCCACTGAAAATGCACAGTAAATGCATTTGGGGTCTTTAAAAGTCAACAGTTACTTCTTTATCTTTCTCTAATTAAATCTACTTTCACTAAAGTACAAAATCTTGATTTTTGTGTTTTGTTTTTCTTTTTGTTATTTCAACTGTATTGTCTGCTGCAATTATTCTAACATAGTTGTACAATAGTTCAGTTTCCATTGAGATTAAAAATGCTTTTGTGAACTGGACCCTTACAGATGATGTATAACATTTCATTTTGTCTTTGAGGTCAAAGTCATCAGCATATAACTTTTGGAAAACATTCATTTCCATCAAAAGGCTACTATGTGTTAATTTCTTGTACTTGATGAATTTTGTTAAATATTTCATTGCCATTCATTTATTTTCAAAACTGAGTGCCTCCATTTTCTTTGCATCAAACAAATAGCCATCTTAGTAAATAGGTTTTCCTTTATGCACATGCCAGTTTTTAATGTCCATTCATTTATTTACATGGCAATTAGTTATCACAATCATTCATAGAGTGCTTAGTATACAAGGCATTATACTAAGTACTGGGATGGAGATAATTAAGAAACAGTTCTGATTGCAAGTGCTCATACTCTAATGGAGGAATGTTAGATGAGTAAACAGAATTATGAGATGGTATTAACTGAATAATGACAGAGATACAAAGTGTCATGGGAACACGCAAAAGAACATAGAAAAGGGTACTAGCTTATCTATTGGGGTTCAGAACTGAAAACTCTACTCTTACAAGGGTTTTACCTGTATGGTAGGTGGTGGAAAAAAACTGTAGGTCCACGCTAAACTAAAAAGGAGACTCCCAAAACACAGTTATTTATCTCCTCTCACACAACTATGTCAGGTAGGTTGGCTTGACTTTGCCACTTTCAGTAGGCAGGCAAGAGAGAGCAGACTTCCAGAGAAAAGATTTCCTTTAAAGTAAGTCATGCTGAAGTTGCCCATATCTCTCCCATTCACTTTCCTTTAGTGCAGACTTGGGTCCTCACACCTCCCTATAAAACCAACTGGAAAACTTAACTTCTAGTTGGACGGCTACTTGCTTAGGAAGGAGGTGGGATGTATCATTGTAGGTGTCAAGTTGGTTGGATTAAGGAATCTCAGAAACCTGGTAAATCATTATTTTTTGGTGTGTCAGTGGGGGTGTTTTCAGAGGAGACTAGTATGTGAGTCTGGTAAACTAGGTGGGGAATATTCACCTTCAATGTGGGTGGGTGCCATCCAATCTACTGGCAGCCAGCACAGAACAAAAGCAATAAAAAAAAAAGTGGATATACCCATCTAGCTTCTGGAGTTGAGATACATACATTCTTCTTCTCCTGTTTGGACAACTCTAAGCTCTCCCTTTGGACTCTGGGACTTGCATTAGCAGTCCCACAGATTCTTGGGCCTTTGGCCCTGCACTGAGAGTTATACCATCAGCTTCCCCGGTTGTGAGGCCTTCAGACTTGGACTGAGCGTCCCGTGGTCTCCAGCTTGCTGACGGTCTGTTGTGGGATTTCTCAGCCTCCATAATCACAAGAACCAATTTTGCTAACAAACTGCCTTTCATATATTTATAATCTATCTTTATATATCCCATTGGTTCTCTCTCTGAAGAATCCTGACTAACACAGGAGGTGAGAATAGATTTGGAGATACCACTAGCAATTTTCATTGCATTGCTCAATGAGTAGTTAAGAAATGAATGAATGAAGATAATCAAAGCCTGTAGGTCAACTTGGGCCTCAATCAGATCAAGACGAAGATGTCAGTTTGATCCACTAGCTTAGAAATCCGTGCCAGCATGCCAATGTGTCTTTCCAGCTAATTCTTGCTAACACATATGTTTAGTCAGAGTTACCTATTGTAAGTACCTCTTCACTAAAGTGTTTTCCTTTAATCTATGGCTGTCAACTTTTCTCTTGAATGTCAGAATGGGATCGAAGCCACAGAAGAGTTTATGTGAGCTCCATAGATTATGCTACCCTCTTAAGGAAGATAAAATGACAGATTATACAGTACTTCTGTGTCACCTGTCAGGGACTTGTCATTTGGAGCAGGGGACAGTATTGGGAGTTTCAGCTGGTTATTTGTGATTTTCTTACACAAATGCCTTGGCATTAGGAGAAAGTATCTCTGACACTGGTAAAATGAGATTTTAGTTCTTCTAAAAGAAAGTGTTGAAAGTTTTCTACCTCTGGACTTCTAGATTCTGTCAGATCAATACCCTATATAGAGACTGTACCCTGGAAACCTCCTCTTTTCTGCAGTGTAACATCTTCTTTGTTTCATTAGTGATTTAAAAAAAATTTTTATAGCCACTGTTGGGGGCATGTATTGTGTGACGTCCAACTAGTGGCAGATAATTGACCCCACACAGAGCGTGACCACTCTTCTTTGTTGCCTGAGGATATGGCAGATCCTTGTTAATTTCGTTGAGTCAACAGTCAGAATTGCAATAGACTTTGTGAGTAGAAGACACAAAACTAAGATTGGGGGAGTAGTCAGTGAGGCTGTAGTCTTCAAAACTTATCAAGGTGGAAACTTTCTCATTTGTAAGGCTGAAAAAATTTTTAAAAACTACTGAAACCTTATAGCTTGTTAAGCTCTTTCATTCCTAAGAGCTTAAAGTAACTCTATAGACCTACATGTCATTTATTTTCACAACATCTCTGCAGATTCAGAGGCAAGTTTTTCTTTCACTGTTTATGCTACTGAAAGGGAGAGCAATGCTTAACTTGCCTTGACTTGCCTTCAAGGTCAAAAAGTTAGAAGTTGTTAAAGCCAGTGCTTGAATTCAGGTATTCTGATTCCTCATCTAACGGCTGCTTTAAGATGATAGTGTTTGGGGAAGAAATATGTGATAAATACACATGATGTCATGTTACATCAAGTTTCAGATCTGGAAATTTTCTTTAGCTTACAGATTTTAAAAAATGCTTTTGATAACTCTACAATATTTAATGCAGTCAACTCTTCTCCCTTAAACTACAGGCACAGAGATCACATTCTGTATTTAGTTTAGGATGATGCCCTGGCATCAGAGTTTATAAATAGCAGTGACGATGTCGCATATTTCAGGAAGAATGGGGGACACTGACCATGTCACATAATGATGCTCGTTACATTGTTGAAGAGAATAGTTGTTATAACAGATTGAAAAGTAGGGTGAACAAAACCCAAGTTCACAGACATGTAGGGTTAGAACAGAGTCTGCTTAACCCTTGTGGTACCTTTGTGCAAATTAGAAAAAAAGTGCTTTTTTTCATTAAGTACAGCCATAAGACAGAGTACACAGGTTGTTGAACAAAGCTCTGGCTGGACTTCAGCCTCATTTATCCCTTTCCTCAGATGGATGCTCTTGTGGCCATCTCGGGGTAGAACAACACCCTTCAAAGTCACCTGGCCCACTTTCCCACATTCATGCAGCATAATACCACGTTTATCTCACAACAGAAGTCAATTTATTTGTAAAAAATTATTGGAAATATATTTTTACAACTTTGTCACATTGGTTCTTACAATAATTTGAAGTCCTTGAGGTTAGAATATAGTTCATCTAATTATGAAGCCTACACTAAAGATAAAATTCTAATCCACCCACTGACTGAATGGATCCTTTTATAACCAAGGGGAACCCAGAAAAAGCTTGAAACTGAGTTCTCAGCATGAACGGGATGAGAGACCAGACACATCTTATTATAGCCCCCTTCTTTAGCAGTTTAGACAAAACAACTGATTTGTTAAAATATAAATCATAAGACTGACAAAACAAACTCGTTGTGGCAATAAGATACTAAATTATATGCAGGACCTCAGGTCACACCAAGCAAGGGTCAAGTCACACACTTCTACGTTTAAAGAATAACACTATGTCCTGACTGCCACAAGGTTTTTTTTTCTTTTTCTCTAACAGCCAAACAAGCACTGACCTCAAGATAAGCAATATTAAAACAACATTTAAAAAATTAAAACTCTGTTTTCCAAAGAGGTTGCACTAGTTTGCATTCCCACCAGCAGTGTACCCAGCAATCCCTCTATTGGCAATAATTTGAGGAACTCAGATTATTCTACAAAAAAGATAACTGCACATGCATGTTTATTGCAGCATAATTCACAATGGCAAAAACATGGAACCAACTGTGCTGCCCATTGAAACTGGACTGTATAAAAAATGTGGTACATACACACAACGGAATATTACACAGCCATAAAGAAGGACAAACATATGGACTTCTCAGCAACTTAGATGGATCTGTCACAGAAACAAAAGAACAAGAGTACCACATGTTCTCATTCACAAGCAGACCCTGAACATTTACCTGAATACTATAAGAAAGGGATCGGCAGTAGTGGTATACTGCCCTGGGGAGAGGGGAAACACAACATCAATAAGGGTACCTGATCTCAGACCAGGCAAAGTGGGGACCAAAGGGAGGCTTAAACTTTACCTGTACAATGACCACCTGTATACCTAATCCTGAACTGTCCCCCACATCTTAAAAAAAAATTACAACTCATTCAGCTCACAGACACTAGCTGAATCCTTATTCCACCAGCCATAGCTACAGCTTTGACTGAACAAGATATTGATCTCAGTAACTTTCTTCTGATAAGAAGATCACAGACCATGGACTTACTCTGGCCAGTTTACAGAGATTGTGTCTTTCGTATCCTAAAAAAAGACCTAATTGTAATACATTTAAATGTTAAGTCTCCACTCCAAAATGAACAGGAGTCATATGGTATATGCATGTCGTTCAGCACACGTGTGTCAGGACAATCCTCATGAATATTCATAACTGCACTTGTAACCTGTTGAATATGTATATTTAGACAATCCCTTCAACAGGATTCCTAGCCTGTGGGATCATCACCTTGCAGGCTGTAACCCTTTATAAGAAAAAGTCTCCTTTCCTTTTCTAAATTTATATATCGTGTACCTTGTTTTTTTCTTAATGTTAACAGAAGGAAGACATCATGAGTGACCATTACTGACAGAAAGCCAATATTTCCATGTAATTCATCAGGGAGTTAACCTTAGGCTGGGCATAAGTTTCAGCACAAAGAAGCCAGAGAGATCATGGGAAAACCTGAGTTATTATAGGTCCTTCTTATATGCGCATCCTTATAAATGGAGGGATAATTTGTCCCTCTTCCCCAAAGCCCAGAATTACAAGTTTTCAATTGGGATCTGAGTTAAGTGTGATCAATCATAAAACTGATGGGGAAAGAGGAGATTAAAAAATTAAATAGATTAAAAGCAGCTCATTAGCAAATCTTTTGATCCTGTCTACCTCAAAGTAGAGAAATGCATGCTGGGCAGTGCCTTCCTCTCTGAAAGGACAGCAACAATCAGGTTTTTATAGATTAGGAGCCTACAGTATTTTTAACAAACTTCATAAAAGGCGCCTTTATAATGAACTCTCCACTGGAAGGGAAGACCAGCCCAGGGGAGAGCTGAGATACAAACATGTAACCTGGCCAGACTTGGCCCATCGAAAGAAAAAAGGGACCTACATTTACATGAATCTGTGTTGTAGATACCTGCAGGCAGGAAGATCACAGGAACTACAAGAGCCTCTCAGATACAGGCAGTTGTTACAAAAAAGCTATTTCCCACAAAAGTAGCT
Organism: Tarsius wallacei; assembly: GCA_963574415.1. NCBI lineage: Eukaryota > Metazoa > Chordata > Mammalia > Primates > Tarsiidae > Tarsius > Tarsius wallacei. The sequence continues at coordinate 1,120 of CAUYQG010205558.1, read as the reverse complement.
TTCTTTCTTGGATTGTATTATTTTTGTAAGAATATTATTACATGTTTGCACATTATTAATATATATTAGCACATGGTCATGCTAATGTTTGGTGATGAATATAGTGTAATTCACAGCTTAATAAAATGATTTGTTCAAATGGTATTAGCAAACTTAAAGTTTCTAATTTCTGATTTCCATATCTTTCTACTAACTTGACAATTTCTAGAGTTTGTCAAATAAGTCCATGAAATACCAATAGGCATTATTTAGTGAGTGTTTACTATGTGCTAATGTCCAAAAATGTGTGTGTCTTCCTCATATTCATATATTGAAGCCTGACCACCAATGTGATGAAATTAGGAGGTAGGGCCTTTGGAAGGTGATTAGGTTATGAGAGTGAAGCCCCAGTGAATAAGACTAGTGCCCTTATAAAAAAAATTCCAGAGAGCTAACTAGTCCCTTCCACCTCACCAGACACTGAGTCTGCCAGCATCTTGATCTTGAACTTCCTAGTCACCACCACTGTGGGAAGTTTTTGTTGTTTATAAGCCACTCAGTTTATGGTATTTTGTTATAGAAGCCTGAGTGAACTAAGACATTATGTGGATAATTATCATGTGTTCAATTATTTTGCTAAATTCTTTACATAATATTACTAACTGAATTGTGTCCCCTTCAAAATATATATGTTGAGGTTCCAATCCCCAATGTGACTGTGTTTGGAGAGTTGGAATTTAACTTCATTAAAGTTTAAATGAAGTCATAAGGGTGGGCCTAATCTGATAGGCTAGTGTTATTATAAGAGGAGGAAGAGACACCCAGATCTCTGTCTCTGTCTGTCTGTCTCTCTCTCTCCATACATAAGCACAGAAGAAAAAGTCACATGAGAATATAGCAAGAAGAATGTCCTCTACCAGCTAGGAAGGGAAGCCTCACTAGATACCAACCTTGATGGCACCTTGGTTTTGCATTTCTGGTCTCCAGAAAGGTGAGAAAATACATTTTTTGTTTAAGCCACCCAGTCTGTGGTGTATTGTTAAGGCAGTCCCAGTAGACTAATATATATATATATATATATATATATATATATATATATATATATATATAGATTTCTGGATAGATAGAAAGGTGTTATTTT
>CAUYQG010205552.1:0-35996 GCA_963574415.1 Tarsius wallacei | reverse complement strand
CGGCGCGGCGCCCACGGCAGCGCGCCCCGGGTCCCCGGGGCGGCAGCGGCGCTCCTCGGGTGGGCTGTGTCCGCGGCGCTGGCAGGCCCTGGGTCGCCTCAGCGGCGGCGCCCCGGGCCGCCGGCGGCAGCCCCAGGCTGCCGGCAGGGGCGGCGGCCGCTTTTACCTCAGGCCTGCTGTAATGCCTCTGCGGTGTCCGTGGACAAGTTCCGTGTGGGGAGCGGGCCCCCTGGGAGAGATCTGGAGTCTTTCTGTGTCCTCTTCTGCGGAGGTCTCACAGACCACGCTGCCCGGTCGCCATCTTGGCCCCAGACCAGAATGGTATAAAATACTTTTCATTTCAATTCCACTTATTAACAGCTGGGCTAAGAATTAAACTTGGAGCTGGGCTCCAAAAAAGAGGAATGAGTTGCACTTCCTCCCCCTCGAAGAACTTATAATTAGGTAAGAGATACAGAAGTAAAAATAGATGGATGTCATAAAATGAGTAACTGGCTTTAGAAGCCTGGGAATGTAATGACACAGTGAACCCTGTATTTTCCAGGACTCCTCTCAGAAAAAGTATTATATGGGGTTAGAAGAAATCCTAAACTACCTTGGAGAGAGCGTGGGGGTTAGAAGGAGGGCCATGAAAACCCTGGAGCAAAATTGAGTCGCCCCAGGAGGCGGTTAAGCCATGCCTTGCCCCTGGCTGCCAGTCTCAGGTTGGCTGAGTATGCAAGTGCAAATATTGCCCCCTGGTGGTCCAGCTTTTTGCTCGCCTTTCTGAAAAGCTGTCTTCAAACAAGTGTAGACAAAGCTGCAGGAGAGATAGGTGTCATGCTTTAAGGGGTGTGTGTGTGTGTGTGTGTGTGTGTGTGTGTGTGTGTGTTGCTTTTTTAAAGTAAGGCTTAGGTTTTTTAGGGCTACAGATGATATTTGGTTACATGGATGCATTGTACAGCGGAGAAGAAGTCTGGACTTTAAGTGCACCTGCTAACCCCAAAAGTGCAGCATGGTACCTGATAGGTGATTTTTTTCATCCCTCCCCTGCTTCCCACCCTTCCCCTTCTGAGTCTCCAATGTCCATTATATGCCATTCTCTATGTCTCTGCAGTTCCTTAGTTTAGCTCTCACTTACAAGTAAGAACATGCGGCATTTTGTTTTCTGTTCCTACATTACTTCACTTAGGATGATGGTCTCCAAATCCATCCAAGTTGCCGCAAAAGACAAGATTTCATTCCTTTTGGTGGCTGAATAACGTTCCACCATTTTCATTACCCACTGATCTGCTGATGGGCATTTAGGCTGATGCCACATCTTTGCAATTGTGAATCGTGCAACAATGAACATAAGGTTTCAAAACCATCAGAAGCACTTTTATTTTAGTCATTGCTACAAAGAAACAATAGACTGAGTGACTTTCTTTTGAGTACCAGAAACACACTGAAGTCTGTATTGTGTACACAAAATGCTTTCTCATACTATTTCGCATAGACAAAATACTCTCTCATCCCTGGGGGCTGACACTTCTCTCTTGAGCTCAGACTCACATTCATTGACCACAGCAGTGGTCCCCAAACTTTTTGGCATCAGGGACCAGTTTCATGGAAGACGATTTTTCCAGGGATCAGTGGGAGCTGTGGGGGATTCTTCAGGCATTAGATTTGCATCAGGAGCATGCAACCTAGATCCCTTGCATGTGCAGTTCACAATAGAGTTCCCGCTCCTATGAGAATCTAATGCTGCCACTGCTCTGACAGAAGATAAAGCTCTGCTCACCTGCAGCTCACCTCCTGCAGTGTGGCCCAGTTCCTAACAGTCTGTGGACCAGTACTGGTCCGTGTCCTGGGGCTTGGGGATCCCTGGTCTGCAGAGTTAATCTCCTCATTCATCCCTGGCAAGCCTGTCTTCCTTACCTTAGCAAACAAAATACCATCAACCGCTTCACCGACTTTAGAAACTTGGGAGTCAACCATTGTGTAACCAAGTTCCTCATTTGAAAATGCATTGTTAAAGTTGGTTTTTTTTCTTCCTCTCTCTCCCTTTCCTCCTTGTTCCCACCAGACACTCCCTTGCATTGTGTTCATTTATCTAATTATGTGCATGCTTAGAAGTTCAAAGGGCTAATCTTGAAGCAAACCTGATGGCAGTGGGATTCTCCCCCACCTGGAGATGACCTCAAGGCTGCAGTCAATCTACAACTGCAAGATGGCGTCAGCCCGGACCAGCGTCCATGTCACTGGGTTCCAGTTTCCCTTTTTAAACCCCTGCTTGCAGCCCACAAGTTGAAAAACAGTCTGTTGGAGGCATGAGCCTAGCCATTTCCCCATCTGCTGGCTTTTGGAGTAAAGTCACCTTCCTTCCACTCCATCTTGTGCTTGTTTATTTCAGTTTACAAGCGGCAACCGGCCACACTTGCTATCAGCTGCACCTTCACTCCTCTCTCAGCCTCTCCTCTTGAGTCCCTGTGTAACCGGTTCTACCCACTAAGCATCTGTCAAATGCAACTATGTCAACGCCACCCTCCCTGTCACACCTTACTTGGCTCCTCCTCACAGCTCCCTTCCTCCCCACAAGAGCTCTCTGGGTGCTGTCTCTGCTCCAGTCTTCATCTCTCAACTGTCACTGAGTGATCTTTCTAAGATGGTTATTTCATCGCATTTGATTAAAATTCTTCAGGGCTATCATCCACCAACACAGAGTTCGAACTCTTTGTGTGAGAATCTGTCCCCTCCAGGCTCTTCTGCCTCATTCCCTGTCGCTCCCCATTCAGATCTTGTGCCAGAGCCACACTGGATCCTCACGCATGCCACACACACATGCCTTCTCTATGCCAGATGCTGTGGTGAGCACTGGGGATGGTCCTACAGGGAACCGGAAGACGTGGTCCCCTGCGTCCCTGTGCCTTCACACGTGCCCCTTGTCTGTCCTGAATTTTGCCTTCGTGGTGAAGAGGCCTAACTTTGTTGGCCCAGCCAAAGCCTAGCTGGGTGATCTTGAGCAAATTACAGTGGTCCTCCATACCATGGTTTCTGCATACTTGGATTCAGCCAAGCATGGGTGGAAAATATTGGGGGGGGGATTGTTTCTGCGTTAAACACATATAGACTCTTTTCCTTGTCATGATTCTCTAAACAATGCAGTATAGCAACGGGTATTGCACTGGGTATTGTGAGTAATCTAGAGATAATTTAAAGTGTGCACATAGGTTATGAGCAAATACTACAGTCTGTCGCCCAGACTGGAATGCAATGGCACACGATCATAGCTCACTGCAGCCTCAAACTCCTGGGTTCAAACCCACCTCAGGCTACCAAGTAGCTGGAACTAAAGGCGTGCACCACCGCACCTGGCTAATTTTTTTTTTTTTTTGAGTTGGAGTCTCACTCTGTCGCCCAGACTAGGATGCAGTGGTACGCTCGTGACCACCCCAGCGTCGGCCTGCTGGGCTCTGGCAATCCTTTCGCCTCAGCCTTCCAAATAGCCAGAACTACAGGTGCACGCTACAACGTCCAGCTAATTTTTGATTCTTCATAGAGATGAGGTATCACCAAGTTACGCAGGCTGGTCTCAAACCTGCGGGCTCAGGCAGTCCACTTGCCTTGGCCTCCCAAAGTGCTGAGATTACAGGCTGAGCTACTGAGTCTGGCCTTTAATTTTTTTTTTGTAGAGACTGGATCTCGCTATGTTGCCCAGGCAAGTCTCAAACTCCTAGCTTCAAGCAACCTTCCCACCTTGACCTCCCAAAATGCTGAGATGACAGGCGTGAGCCATTAACACTAGCCCCTACACCAGTTTATATCAAAGACTTCACCATCTGTGGATTCTGGTATCCACAGGAGTGGGGGGGGCAGGGCCTGGAAGCCATATGTCCCGGATACCAAGAGAAGACTCAACTTGGTTTCTGTGGACTTCAGTTCCTCGTGTGTATTCTGAGTAGGTAGCCCAAATGATCTCAAAAATTCCTTCGAGCTTTTGGAAGTTATGAACTTAAATAATAATTTTAAATTTCAAAACTAGATGAGAAAGAGTCCTCAGAAATGTTCCAACAAGTAATAATGCTTCAACTGCTGTACTCAGCGCTGGTACTGTGCCAATATTGCCAAGTTTTCTTCTGTGCTCACAAAAGAAAGTATTCATATTCCAAGCAAGTTGTGCCTTCCCCTGACTCCCAAGCTCAGACACCCTATTACAGCATAGTTTTATTTAACTAAAGTGCTTTGTAAATTAGAAAGCACTAAAAATGCTTTTGTCATTCCCGTTAGCTCTGTTGTATGCTCTTTCCATGGAGTCATTATATAAGTGCATTCCCTGAATTTCAAGGGAGAGGAAGGTGACCTCACCTCTGAGGCTGTTTCTTTTACATCTAACAAAAAGAGAATGGGCCTTTGGCATTTTTTTTCTGGACACCCAGAATCCACATTTAAACCACTGAATTACAAATAAATGTCCTAGAACAAGATCAGACAATGCCAATTCTGTCTTCAGCTCAAAATAAAGCTAGCTGTGATGTATTTTCAACCTAGGCTCATAAATTAATTTTCATAGAAAAATCTTTATTTTAAGGTAGAAGAAAATTGTGAAACATAATTAGCCAAATCATGAACAGCTTTGATTTTGATTCTTTCACTGGACTTTTTTTTTTTAGTTGGAGTCTCACTCTGTCACCCAGACTGGAGTGCAGTGGCCGCTCCCAGCCACCACAGCCTCGACCTGCTGGGCTCCGGTAATCCTTCCGCCTCAGCCTTCCAAGTAGCCAGAATTACAGGCACGTGCTACCATGCCCGGCTAATTTTTGATTTATTGTAGAGATGAGGTCTCACCAAGTTGCCCAGGGGGGTCTCGAACCCGCAGGCTCAGGCAATCTACTCACCTCAGCCTCCCAAGGCGAGGGATTACAGGCTGAGCCACCGAGCCCAGCTTTTTTCACTGGACTTTTAAAGAAAAAAAGGTTCTTATCAGAACGCATGCTGATTAATGTATAATTATTGTACTGTTGTCAAATTCCCTGGTTTTGTTTTGTTTTTTTTGAGTTGGAGTCTCACTGTTGCCCAGGCTGGAGTGCAGTGGCACTCTCACGGCCACCACAGCCTCGACCTGCTGGGCTCAGGCGATCCTTCCGTCTCGGCCTTCCAAGTAGCTGGAACTACAGGCGTGCGCTGCCACACCCGGCTGATTTTTTTGATTTATTATAGAGACAAGGTCTCACCGAGTTGTCCAGACTGGTCTCGAACCCCTGAGCTCAGGCAATCCTCTCACCTCTACCTCGCAAAACTCTGGGATTACAGGCTTGAGCCACAGCGCCCTGTTTTGATATTGAAGTAGGATTATATATTACTTATATAGATGCAGAAAGGTGGGTGAGAGATACATGTGACTTCATATTATTTTTTCAGCTTCCTATGAGTTTATAGTTATTTTAAAATAAAAAGTCAGGACCGAGCCCAGTGGCTCATGCCTATAATCCCAGCACTTTGAAAAGTCAAGGCAGAAGAACTGCCTGAACCCAGGAGTTTGAGACCAGCAGGGACAACAGAGTGAAATCTCGTCTCTACAAGAAATAATTTAAAAAAAAAAAATTAGCCGGGCATCGTGGCGCATGCCTGTAGTCCCAGTTAATTGAGAAGCTGAGGTAGAAGGATCGCCCAAGCCCAAAGGTCAAGGCTGCAGTGAGCTATGATCATGACACTGCGCTCCAGCCTGACCAACAGAGTGAGACCCCGGCTCAAAATAAATAAATAGAAGTCAGGGTTGATTTCATGAATTAATGAATCTAGTCCTGATTTCTAGTGGCTGTTACTATCACTAAAAAAAAAAAGACAACTAGACATCATGTACCTCCTGATGGGATCACATAAACCATCTCTAAGGGAGTTTTGCCAAAAGGCCAACATGACTCTGATCAAGTCTTCATCACCGATTTGAAAAAAAATACAGACAGAAGAACGTGTTAAAACACATCACAAGGATGTAATTGGCAAGATCCAGGCTGTGAGAAACTCTATGGAGCAAATGACCTTGCTTTTCCACCCAAAAAATTTGCAGAGAAAGATAGAGGATATGGGTGAAACTGTGGCTAAAAAGAGGCTTAAACATACATCCAATGTGTGACCTCAGTGGCATACTGATTCAAAGAAACTATAAGACTAAAAAACCCTACAGCATTTAGGAGACGATTGGAATTTTAACACTTATTGGATCTTATGATGTAAAAAAATCAATAATTCTTAGATACGGTTTTAAAAATACTAAATTAGGCCGGGCATGGTGGCTCAAGCCTGTAATCCCAGCACTTTGGGAGGCAAAGATGAGAGGATTATCTAAGTCCAGGGATTCAAGACCAGCCTGGGGAACTTGGCAAGACCTTGTCTCTACAATAAATAAATAAATAAATAAGCCAGATATGGTGGCACATGCCTGTAGTTTCCAACTACTTGGAAGGCTGAGGCGGAAGGATCACCTGAGCTCAGCGGGCTGAGGCTGTGGTGGCCATGAGCATGCCACCATCTAGGTCACAGAGTAAGACTCCAATTCCAAAACACACACACACACACACACACACACACACACACACACACATAAAATTATCAGTGGCTCCAAATATGTATATTATACTTGTCTTGAAGTCTATGAGTGGCATCTTCCCAAATGTTTAAGTTAAATGATTTGAATAGAGGGTGCAGACCCAGGTTAGACACAATAATGAACCAAAGCCCTGGATGGCAGAGAGCACCAGGTCTCTGAGGTCTCTGAGGAAAAGAAAAAAGAAGATTGAGAATTAGACACTGGTTTTACCTTGTCCTCCTTTTCCAGTGAGATGCCACGGTTTTTCAGTTGGAATATTGAACAGTGCTTGGCAAAGCTAAATACGAGGTCAGTATCTTTCATCAGCCTGCGTGGGTCCAAATGCAGAATGAAAATGCCCTACCAGAAAGCACTCTGAGGCATCAGACTGAGATACTGAGATGCGGTTGAGAAGATTTGACTGCTGCCCTTGTTCTTACGCCTGTTGCCTGAACAAATTACCACCCCCACCTAAGTTTCCCGCAGTTCTTCCCAGCAAAAAAAAAAAAGGGGGAGTGTTTTGAGGGAAGTGCTAACTAAATTTTAATTTTAGAAGTCTCAATATGTTAAGTACATTTCCGGCCATTCTTCCCAGAAAAAAAAGGGGAACTGTTTTAGGGAAGTGTTGACTAATTTTAATTTTCGAAGTTTTGATATGTTAAGTGTATTTTTCCTTTGTTTAGAAATTTTTCAGTAAAAATTCGTTGATATCTACCTCTTTCAGAAATGTTTTTCTTTACTATATTCAGTATCTTTTGGGAATTTAATGGTAGAGTTCAAAGTTTAACAAGCACAGTTCTCAGAAAATAGATAAGATCTTATAAACACACTGAGACTTCCCAAGGGTAGACTGAATCGGGATGAGTGCCCTAATCCTTTAATTTTAGGGAGCTGCTCGACTTTATTAAAGAACTGAAGATTCCTTGGGATGGCAGCAAGGGAGAGAAAAGAAGGTGGACTCCCATGGCTGCTTTTTTAAATCTCTAAGGAAGATTTATAGATCTACATGGAATGCATTGGCTTGCATATAAACCAAATACCAGTCCCTGCCTGCCACTCACTCATGCTAAAGTGACCTCCCTTGACTATATTTTGCCTTTCATCAGCTCCTGCATGGAATTCAAGTTGCAGGTGCATCTCCGCATCAGGAATGACTCTTTCACCGGCAGCCACAGCCTGGACCCCCCGGAGCACGACCCTTCCTACTGCCATAGACACATCAGCAGATTGATGAATTGGGAGAGTCGCGTTGCCCCGAAATATGGTTCCATGGGTCTATCCGATCTTGCTGAAAGCAATTAAATGCTAAGTATCCTGTTCTTCAAAGACATTTATCCATCCCACTTAATTCCTACAAGAAATATTTCTTGATCATCAGCAATATGTCTGTGCAGAGCTTGGGAGTCATATTGTATTGGTCAGGGTCAAACGACAAATAACAGAAACTGTACCAGCTAGTTTAAGCTAGGAACAATTTGAAACAGAATTTCAATGCTCTAAAAAAAAATCGTTAGAAAAACTGGAGGAGAAGCCTCCTGGCTGAGTAAGGCAGCTGTGGGAGTGCGCTGCTCAGGTCTGTCTTCAAAAAAGATCCTGCTCAGAGAAGAACAGGTAGCTGACAGCTGCCACGTTCAGGAACGTCGCAGCATCCATACAAGGCCACACATTGTTCAGGCTGCTCCCAGGCTGGTGACTGAGTATGCCGGGGGTTCTAGGGTCAGGCTACTCCCGCCCAGGGCAGGACTCCTCTAATGAGCAGTCTGTGCCTGGGGACTCTCCATCAGCCTGGCCAAGACTTTCTCAGAGCTGCACTGCAGACTCAGTCTCTTCCTCCTCAGCTCTCTTTCCTTCCTCCTCTCTTCCACAGATGTCAGGGCCTCATCATGGTCTGAACCTCTCCCTGCCCACTCCTGCTCCCCCGCCCCTTATTCCTCACAAACATTTCTCTCCATAAATCTCTCACCTAAGTTCCCTCTCGACATCTGCTCCCCAACCAACCTGAGTTGACACACTAAGCTTCCAGGGCAGCTCTCAGAACAGTGTGACAAATTGGTCCTCCACAGGAGCTGAAACCTACACCATCAGGAAGCTGGGGGATCGGATAGCCATCACATCAACTGCTGGTCTCTAGGATACACCTTCTGTGATGCTGCCTGAGCCATCACATCCTGTTTCTCAGCACCCTCGACATCTGGGAAGAGACAATGAGACCTCCACTAAGCTGCCATGAGGGAAAGAAACTATAAGCAGCTCCCATCTCCAACTCACGGGACCATGTTTCCTAGGAAAAAAATAATAGAAACAGCAGAGGTGCAGTGTCTTTTTCATAATGTTCATGTTGGACTCCTCAGGTCATGTGGTAACTGGGTGATCCAGGGTCAATGTCCAGTTTCTACTTAGGCCTAGTAGAAAGCCAGAAAATGTTTCTCAAAAGGAGATTAACTATCCAGAAGGGATGGCAGATCTTTGCTTCAAAACCCTAAATGTCTGCACCAGTATTTATCTACAGGGGTTTACCACAGACACTTCAACCATCATTGGATGAGCTGAGCCATATGTTTGTCTTTTTCTTGTTGATTTTAGAGTTTCTGTATGAAATATGGAAATTAAGCCTTTGCCAGTTATATAGAGGTGAAATTATCTCCTCCTGGGTTGTGTCTTATCTTTTAATGGTATTTATGAGCTTTTTGATGACTGGAAGTTATTTTTAATGCATAGTTAAATTTATTAGTACTTTCCTTTATGGTACACGCTCTCTGTATCTTGTTTTGAAAACCTTTCCAACACTAGGAACATGAAGGTATTCTCCAATATTTTTTGCTAAAGGTTTTAAACTTTCATTTAAGTCCTCAATTGATTTTGTGTATGGTATGAGTGGTAATTCATTTTCCCCCATAAAGACAGCACTTCCTCGTGAGCACTCCATTTTTTTGCCACTGATCTGAAATATATACCATTTTTATTATATCTTTCCCCATGTGGATGGATCTGTTTCTGAACTTTATTCTTTTGCACTGACCTATTTTTCTACCCACATGCCAGTGTCACACTGTCTAAATACTATAAGTTTTAGAGTATAGCTATTTCCCCAACCTCGTTGTTCTTCAGGAATGCATTAGCTATTCTTATCTCTTTGCTTCTCAATTTAAATTTTAGAGTAAGTTTTTCAAGATTCGCAAAACCCTTTTAGGTTTTTACTGGAATTTAATTAAATTTATTGATTAATTTGAAGATAAATTACTTTTTAATGACATTGAATCTTTCTGCCTTTAAAAATTACATGGCTTTTTATTTTTTAAATGTCTTTCAATAAAGCTTTATGATTTGCTTCATAAAGATTTCACACATCTTTGGTGAGATTTTTACCTTGGTATCTTTTTTTTGTTAACTGTTGCAAGTATTAATGTTAAAATTTTGTTTTCTGTTTGTTGTTGAGGTATAAAAATACATTTGATTTTTGTGTAGCAGTCTTATATCTAGCAACCTTGTAAACTCTCTTACTAATTCTTATAATTTATCTATAGACTCTTGGGGATTAAACAATCATATCATTTAAAAATAGTTACAAAGATTTGAGAGAATGTAGAAAAATTAGAACTCTCTTGTTATGTATTTTTCTTAGCCTGTTACATTGGACAAGATACAAAGTTGAATAAAAGCAATGATAGTGTGCATGCATGTCTTTTACACAAAATGTTTTTAACAATTCATCATTAAACATTGTGCCAGATAATCACCTCTTGTCTCTCAGCCTAGATTCCTCCCTTCATACTGTGCTCTGTGATGCCAAACTGGGAACCTGCATACTAAATTTCCCAGATTCTGGCTTCTTATTAAACTCTGCCAATAAGCAGAGTACTAATGGAAGACTGAAAGGCAGTAGGGAGGAAGAAGGCACTTCCTGATTCATGGCTCCTGTTGACATTCTTCCTGCAGCAACAAACAGCTTCAGCTCCCTAGGACTTTTTGATACCCCAAGTACCAACCTCTCTCTGTGGGCAAAGCGCCACAAAGGGATTTCTGCAGCATCCCTTCAGAAATCTCCAGCTGTATGGGTACCGGAAGAGCCAGAACTTAACTTCCCTGAGAAGTATTACGATATACAAGCCTCATGAAATAAGTTGAGTATACTCTTTATTTTCTATACTCTGGAATGGCCTGAATATGATTAGTTATATTTTACTTAAATGTTTAGTAGAACTTGCCAGTGAAGCTAACTTGCATGGTGTTTTCTTTAAGGGAAGACTCTAAACTATTGATTTTATTTATTGAGTCATTATAAGATCATTTAGGTTTTCTATATTTTCATGATACTCTTTTGGGAATTTATAATTTTCAAAAAATGTGTTCATTGGCTAAAAAATTATAGGCAAAGTGTTCATTATATTTTTAAGTTTCCTTTTAATCTTCACACAACACCTGCGTTTTATTCATTGCAAATAACTTCCTTTTGGGACTTCTCTCCTTTTTTTATTGCTCTTTCCAGAAATTTGTCTATTTAATTTATCTTTTCAAAAAGATAACTTTCAGCTCTTTTGATTCTTTCTGTGGAATCTTTGTTTTCTGATTCATTAATATATGCTGTCTTTATTATTGTCTTCTCTCTTTTTGAAGGAATTTGCTTTGATACTCTTTTTCTAATGTCTTAATTCATTCTTTAATTTTTGGCCTTTCATCTTTTTTTAATATGTACATTCATGGCTCTACCTTCAAAGTATTGTTTTGGCTGCACCTTCAAAGTATTGTTTTGGCTGCATCTTATAAATTATTTGTTGTATATTTATTATTGTTCAGTATTTTGTTTTCATTATATTTTTTCTTTAATGCACACATTATTTAGAAGGATGTTTTAAAATGTTCTAAGGTTGGAGGTGCAATGATTTATCTATGTCCATTGGACCAAGATTGTTAACTGTGTTATTGACATCTTCCATATCCTTTGCCATTGTTTTATCTACTTGATTTATGAATTACTGAGAGAAATAGATTAAAATCTCCCACTCAAAGTCTGGCAACTCCACCCTGTTGTCTTTTGGCAATTCTGTCCCTTTTTGTTTTATGTGTTTTAAAATGTATTATTAATACATACCAGTTTAAAATGTTTGTATCTTTGAATCTTTATCAAAATGTAGCAATCTTCTTCAATGCTAATAATAGTCTTTCTCTTGAAGCCTCTTTTGTCTGACTTAATATTGCTACATTATCCTTTCCTGATTCTGTGGGCTTTATTACAGGTATCAGTCTAGGTAAGAAATTGAAAATGGATGGCCCTGTCCTGATCTCTTTGTTCAAGAGGCCCAAATGACCTTTCCATTCCTTGTTAGAATGTGATCGTTTTTAAATCACTTATGGGTGGATTCTCTTTGCAGACATCCCTCAAATGATTATATTTGCCACAAGAGCAACATGGCAGAGTTTCGTCATCCGTGGCCCTGTAAGTCACTATAAGTGGTCTTATAAACAATGATAGTTCAGTGATCCCAAAAACAAGTCTATCTGGACATGGACATTGCTCCTTTATCTCTGGTGGTTAAGTTGTCATTATCTGAAAGTTTGTCTGATGGGATTCCATCTGCCTTGAGCACTGAGACTACAAAAAGGGTCTTATAGTAACAGTTGTTTTTAATTCATTAAAACAGGCAAATAACCACTCAAAATAGCTTAAGTTGCAACAGAATATCCTTTTACCAACTTGCTTATCAAGCTCATTATAAACATTAATCTGCCAACCTTACTTGAATATGATAGCTATCATAACTGACTCAACAGTTAGAAGACAGTTAACTGAAATAGAATTGGCTATCAAAGAGCCTCCATTTTAATCATGCATCTGTGCATGGTGTGCTGTGTATGGGACATAGCAGAGATGATACAATAAAGTGGAGGCGTCAAAGTATGCTTTGGAACCAAGTCTCAATTCTGCTATTTGTCAGCTACGTGACTGGCTGTGGGCACGTTAACTAATCTCCCTTGTCCTAGATTTCTTCATCTATAATGTGGAGACACAAAGATCTACCTCAAAAGGTTGCTGAGAGAACTACATTAACTAAAGTATGTGAAAAATAGGCACTCAATAAATAAATGGTCGCTTCACATTTCCTCCTAGTCTAGGGAAAGCTCTTTCTCAAAAACACTAATATAATTGAGCTGATGTCTGTGAAACAAAAATCCAGGCGTGTGTGTGTGTGTGTGTGTGTGTGTGTGTGTGTTTGATGGATAAGTCTTGTGTCCATCTGTTTCATTATAAAGAAATAACTGAGGCTGGGCAATTTATAAAGAAAAGAGTTCTATTTGACTCGTGGTTCTGCATGGAACCAGCATCTGCTTCTGGTGAGACCTCAGGAAGCTTACAATCATGGTGGAAGATGAAGGGGGAGCAGGAATGTCACATGTCAAGAGGGGGAGAAGGTGCCAGGCTTTTTAAACAACTAACTCTCCCCTTTGAACTAATAGAATAAGAACTCACTCATTACCACAACAACGGCACCAAGGCTTTCATGAAGGAATCATTCCCCTTGATCCAAACACTTCCCACTAGGCCCTGCCTCCAACACTGGGGACACATTTCAACATGAGACTTAGAGGGGCCATGAATCCAACCTATACCAGCCTTCTAACAATGGACCAGCCCTACCTATTGCCTATGTTTACTGAATTCGAATCCAGGCTATGTCTAAGCAGAACACAGAGCTGAGTTGAAATCCAAAGTATTACCATGTCCGTAGGACTGAGCTACAAACTGACACTTGTACCATCAGATTTTAAGTAGCAAAAATCTGCTGGTGTTCCTCCGTGCTAGATTAACGCTGTACACACTTTTTTGAGTTGCTAGAGCTAAAAATCTAGTAACTAGTCTTTAGACTGAACCCTCCTAGTTTTTGAAGCTAGAATTCAGAAGGTGTTAGAGAGCAGCACCTGCTGGCAAACCGAGGCATTGCAGCCCACCAAGTCATCAACGAAATTAAATAGTTGTGGCCAGCGAATGTGCAGTGTCCCAGAAGCAATTCTACATTCAGAAAACAATCTTCTCTCCCATTTCTCTGCCACGCGCCCCCACCCTCCTCCCCAAGCATAAAGGCCTGTCGATTTGCCTCCTAAACAGCTCACAGAGTCTTCCATGTTTCACACGTTTCATCCCCATGTTCACTGCCCCCGTGCATGCCACCATCTTCTATTGCCTGAATTCCAGAAGCAGCCTCCTAGGCGACTTCCCAGATTCCATTCTATTCCTCGCACTGCAATGGTGTGTTACTCTTTATACAGCACCATTATGATCCTGTCACTCTCTGCCCTCCCAGGGTCATCTTTCTCCAAGGCCTCCTGAGTGTCACTCAGCTCCTTCATCATGTCGCACACTGCTGTCATGTGGCCCTTTCCTCCCTATCTTGGCATCCTTGTTCCCTTTGCCTGGAACCTCTTCACCTCTGTTGCACTCGTCTGCCTAGCTCCTGCTCATCCTTCAAGTTCAGCTTAGATTTCATTCCCCTGGGAAGATTTTTTTTTTAATCTCTCTAGAATGGATTAGGTCCCTTACTCTGAATTCATACAGTTATTGTTTTTCTCCTTCCTGTCAAAACAGTGGCTTAAATGTCTGTCATCCTTTCTAGACTGTAAGCTTGATGAGAATAAGACCCAGAACTATTTTGTCCATCCTCATCATTTCAACCCTCAACATAGTGCCTCAGTAGGAACTTAATATTTGTTAGGCTATTAAATTAAATTAAAATACAGCATATATTCCGTTAAACCATATAAAATTGACTTTTTAAGGTCAAGACTATCAAATATTGGCAATTACATATGAACAACTGAATAGATGTTACCAATATAGGGGGGAAATGTGTCTTAACAATTGATGTACATCACAAGATAATCAATAGCTGTCTTAAAAAAAAAACAATCTGAACAGGCGTGGTGGCTCACAACTGTAATCCCAGTAATTTGGGAGGCCAGGAGTTCGAGTCCAGTCTGAGCAACATAGCAAGACCTCATCTCTACAAAAAAAAAAAATCAAAAAATTAGCTGGGCATTGTGGCACACACCTGTAAGTCCCAGCAACTCAGGAGGCTGAGGTGGAAGGATCGCCTGAGGCCAGGAGTTCCAGGCTGTGGTGATCTTGCCACTGCACTCCAACCTGGGCAACAGAGTGATACCCTGACTCGGAAAAAAATATATATATATATATATATAAAAGACCCTTTTTGTAGTCTCAGTGCTCAAGGCAGATGGAATCCCATCAGACAAACTTTCAGATAATGACAACTTAACCACCAGAGATAAAAGAGCAATTGTGTATATATACATATACACAATCTCCTTGATTTTCACCAAAATCCACTCTCCTGGCCACATACACAGCTAGAAACACATTATTACAGAAAGTGACCTTCAAAAAGAAAAACCAAAGATTTAAAAACATGATAGACTACCAAAAGTTAACTTCCTGACCTCCATAAGCATTTTGGCTAATAAACAGCTTTCTCACCTCATCAGGCCAATGTACTGTTCATACCCCAGCTATACATACAAGGAAGTTAAATCAAGAACATTTCCCATTCTGCCAGATACTCATTACTACTGTTACACCAACCATCATTCAACATTTCCCACCAGTGGACATTTTCACGCACCATATCCAGCCCCGGAACTGTTGCCTTCATCTGAACAGGCAATTCCAGAGAAGCAAGCAGCTAGTTAAACAAATGCATCTGTGCTTCCTCTGGAATCCGCTCATACTTTCCAATAAACATGCTCAGTGGGATAGAACAGAATGGTGGGCTCCAGGTCAAAAGGAAATCTGTCAGGCAGATGTTGCTTTTGTGCCGTTGACTCTTCCTTAAAAGCTCCATAGAAGACTAACAGAAAGCAGAGGGCCAGGGTGGAGAGGTAATTTTCTTTAGCCTGCTTAGTGCTTTTTTCCCCTACTTCTATATGCAGAGATAGCCTGGTTCAATATCCAGGCACAATGGATTCCTCAAAACATTCAGTGACTTGAATAGTTTCATGTATTACACACTCCATGTAAAAATTCCACACAAGAGCAGGGCGTGGTGGCACATGCTGGTGGTCCCAGCTACTCAAGAGGCTGAGGCAGGAGGATTGCTTGAGCCCAGGAGTTCGAGTTCAGCCTGGGAAACATAGCCAGACACCCCCTAAAAATATTTATACAAAATTATTTATTTTTGCCAAGAAACACTGGCTTTCTACTTCATCTTATTACTATTTTGGCTCAGAATGGCCTTTCTTATGTAACTTTTGTTGTCTGTGTCTTACTGGCTCCCAAATGGTCATATTTTATGCTAAACTTCTATTTTCTTCTCAGTCAGCTGTGATTTGAAGCAGAGAGTTTAGAAAAATTCACTTACCTATATTTTCGTTTTTATGTATTTAAGGATGATATGTTTAATGCAATTCTAAACTTAGGAGTTTTACCTCTTCTTGTTAATAAAAATATTTTTAAGAAAAAAATGGAAAATTTTTAATCAATGTCCCACTGAATGTCAAGCTAAAGATCTACACATGTCTTGACCCTCTCCCTTTCTGCAGACGTCTCTCCTGATGTGAATATACAGCGTAGAAAGTAAGGGAAAATGGATCTTTCCAATGTATTAATTAGATATCTGTTTGAGTCTTGGGCAAAACTATAATAGATATAATAGATAGGCAGCTGGGTGCAGTGGCTCATTCCTACAATCTCAATACTTTGGGAAGCCAAGGTGAGAGGATTGCCTGAACCCAGGGATTTGAGACCATCCTGGGCAACTTGGCGAGACCTCATCTCTACAATAAATCAAAAAATTAGCCAAGCATGGTGGCACATGCCAGTAGTTCCAGTTACTTGGAAGGCTGAGGTGAAAGGATCACCTGAGCCCAGTAGGTCAAGGCTGTGATGGTCGTGAGCATGCCACTGCACACCAGCCTGGGTGACAGAGTGAGACTCCAACTCAAAAAGAAAAAAAAAAAGAAATAGGTATGTTTCATGCCATAAACCAAAATGTATAGTTGAAGACTATGGCATCATTTTGATATAAATAATGATCTACTCAGCTATTATAATGCAACTTCAGGGGAATAGAAAATGAAGTTGATCTGAATAAAAAACAAACAAAAAACCCTAGGTCCAAGTCCATGACCCTCTGTTGGCCTACTGTGAAACTCTGGGCAATCTCTTGAACTCTCTGACCATGTCTCCCTGCTCATGGCAATGTGACGCTTAATGTGATAGTTGATGCTATGTGGGAATGGAATGTAAAAAATGTCACATTTATCTTTCTTCATTTTCCTAAATCAAATTAACTCTGACCCTCTCCCTGTAGTGGTCACCATTGTTGGCCTACACAACACCCACTCCAATGTGCTTTCTAACAGAACCCTGGTTTATTTTTCAGGTGTCCACCCTTTGCCACCCCAGTCCCAACACAGGTGAGTAAATCCTGAGTGGTCCCAACAGAACTCCTTGCCAAAAAGTGGAATGGGGTGTAATTCTGTCTTGAGACTCTCAGGGAAGCCAGGATGCTTCTGGGAAACATCTTTACATGTTGCCTACAATAATAAAGTTCCTTAACTGTTTATCTGGCTAAATCCAGTTTGTTGTTGTTGTTGTTGTTGTTGTTGTTGTTGTTTATAGCTGAAAGCATCCTAACATCCAGATCCCAGTATTCCAAGTTTGACCAGAAGTCCATGACCATTTTTCAAAATCCTCTACCTGTTGGGCCAGAGAAGAATCTGAAGCTTATGAGGTCACCACTACTGTTATTCCCAGGCCCTTGAGATCCATTCAAGAGTGGTATGCTCCACTGACAATTGTATTCCCTCTGTTCCCAGTTTGCCCATGATCACTGATGTTCCCAAGGCCTCGGTCTAAAAAGTAATTCAGGCCTGGTGCAGTGGTTCACGCCTGTAATCCTAGTATTTTGGGAGGCCAAAGTGAGAGAACTGATTGAGGCCAGGATTCAAGACCGGCTTGAGCAACATAGCAAAAGTACTCGGGAAATATGTTGCTGATTTGGAAGAGATGAAACAAAAAACAGCAGAAGCACTAAAAGGCATTCAAATTGATGAGTTCAAAAACTCTTTGAACAGTGGAAAAAGCATCTTGTTAGGTGTATTGCATCAAACAGAGAGTACTTTGAGGGTTTCTGAAGTTTAAACATGTAAGAATAAATACACAATTTTAAATAAATAAATTCTGGGTTTTTTGGGGTCCCGCCATATAAAGACCCCAAATACCATACAATCACAAGTAATTACACATATACATACACACCAACCTTCCATATCCAAAACACAGTGACAGGGTGCCTTCCCTCTGCTAGATAAATATCCCCCGCCAAAACACATCAAAAAACTAAAACTATTGATTCTTCCCCTGAAAACTAGAAAAGAAACAGAAAAACAAACAAAAAGTCCACATTTTTCTGAATTAACCATGGAAATATCATTCTTGATATTCTGTAATTCTTGATATTAAAGGTTCTATTAAATTTTGCTACTTCATAAGGAAACCAGATAATACTGTTGGAAACCCCTTCTGTGAAAATAATGATATATTTCTTTCCAGACTCAGAGAAACAGTTAGAGCCATTAAGAATGTTAGCTTTGACACTCAATAAACAAAATAAATCTTTGCACCCAAGGTGGTTTTTACTATTTTCCTTCTATCCCTTCTTGCTTAAAAAAATAACAATAATAAAGTAAAAACAACAACAATAAAAACACCTGACTGCCTCACAATATCTTCTGATGCTACTTACCACACTTTCCATAAGTGTAATGGGCTTTACAGTGTTAGCCTAACCACATTCACATCAGGTCAGTCCACTGGTTTCTTTTTAACAACCTTTCCTGTCTTCACATTTCTCTGCATATGACTGGGCTGTAAAAACTCCAGTCACCAACTGATTTCTGTTTATGCACGTGTGTACACACACAGGCATCTATATGATGTTTTGTGTGCATATTAATACAAATATGTAAATATGTACATAATCGAGTTATATTGCTATTATGAGTAAATATTTGCACATGCAATGCATATCTTGTATATGCATTACTGTGTTCTTCCAAGCCTGGTCTAAAAAGGTAAAATGAGATCACATTAACAATGAACAGGATTTCTCGACTCTTCCTTAATACACTGTTGTAACCCCTCCACCTCTCCTTAGTGTCTCCCCCACCTATGTCCAGGAGCCATGGGGATGTCTTGTATGTGTTTGGGAACTCATCCTCTCAGTGACCATGCGGTAATGAGTACAGCTCAGGCTCCCAGGGCTCATGAAGCCTTGTGGCTTTTGCTGGCATCATACTCCCACTGTGCTCCTCAAAGGCACTCAGCCAACAGCACTCCAACACCACCCTGAAGGGTCAAAGCTGCTGAAGGTCTGCTGAATCAATAGTGCCCCCAACACACCAGTGCCACCTGCACCCCTACCACATTCAGATGTAGCCACTTTTGGCTGAGAGTCTAATACCAAGGTCCCCAGAACTGTGTTCCCTGGTGCTCCTGGTTAAAGTTTTTAATGAATTCTATTTGCAGGTTCTCCTTTTTTTCTTTTTGCTTGTTTGTTTGTTTGTTTTTGAGCCAAGGTCTCACTCCATCACCCAGCCTTGAGTGCAGTGGCACAAGCACAACTCACTGCAGCCTCACCCTCCTAGGCTCAGGTGATCCTTCCACCTCAACCTCCCAAGTAGCTGGGACTACAGGTGTGGGTCACTGCACCCATCCTGCAAGTTCTCCTTCTAAGGTAGGCAGAGGGCAATCTGAATGACAAATAGATAACTAGACTCCAATGATTCTCTTCCCTCTGCACTGTTTTTTTTTTTAATTGCACTAAAGTTGTGTGCCTGACCCTCCTATTTCCTTGGGTCAAGTTCTTTCCCATGATATTCCACAATCCCTGTTGCAAATAGGGGCATTCATTAATTTGTTCAACAAATGTTGAGAGCCTACCAAGTGTCAGGCACTGTGCTGAACCCAGACATACAGTGACAAAAAAAAAAAAAAAAAGAAAAGAAATCAGGCACAGACAGCTCTGGTTCCGTGACTCAGCAGTGTCTCAGACACATCTACATCTTGGGGTGACAGAGAAAACAGACTCAAGCTGGGATCATATAAGCAGATAAAAAGGAAGAAGTAAAGAAGAGAAAAGGGAAAAAAGATTTTCAAATATGTTATTGAAAATACACATATGTCAAGAAAGATTCATGGAGCTTGCTGTATTTATAGGTAACTTAATTATTCAGAATTTTATTTTTGCTTACGCCGGAGGTACACAAACAATGCTGCAAGCAGCATACACATAGGGAGTAGGACTTAGAGCTAGGTGACAACTCTGCACCCCATTGACTTCATATTCAAATTCTATTAACAAGTTATATGGCCTTGAGCAAATTTATTAACTCTTTGTCTCAAACTTTATACAAAGAATGGTTTGCAGACATAGAAGTCAAACCCACACATGTTGTAAAGTTCCAGGAATGGGTGACAAGAGGTGGAGGCGACAGTAGGCCTCCAGTTGTACCTGGGTTGAACCCATTTGTAGGTTCATCTCTCTCCACATGTGACTTTTGAGCTACTTTGACCATCCCCTTTGAGTTCAACACTTTTCTTCCTTTCTTTATTCCCATCTATTACACAGACCCTAGCATAAGTCCTGTATGGTAAAATGAAAAGTAGCCCCCTGAAGGTGCCTGTATTGTTCCATTTTGCTTTGCTATAAAGAAATATCTCGCCGGGCTCGGTGGCTCAGCCTGTAATCCTGCGCCTTTGGCAGGCTGAGGTGAGTGGATTGCCTGAGCCCGCGGGTTCGAGACCCGCCTGGGCAAGTTGGCGAGACCTCATCTCTACAATAAATAAAAAAATCAGCCGGGTGTGGTAGCGCATGCCTGTAATTCTGGTTACTCGGAAGGCTGAGGTGGAAGGATCACCGGAGCCCAGCAGGTCGAGGCTGCGGTGGCCGGAAGCGGCCACTGCACTCCAGTCTGGGCGACAGTGAGACTCCAACTCAAAAAAATAAAATAAATAAATAAAAATAAAAAAAAATAAAAAAGAAATATCTCCACAGACTTAAAGTTGGGGGTTGGAAAATGGTATTTCAAGCAAAAAGAAAACAGAAGAAAGCAGGAGTAGCTATTCTGATATCAGACAAAGCAGACTTCAAACCATCAAAAATTAAAAATGACATGGAAGGACACTACATAACGATAAGGCTCAATCCACCAGCACGAAATGTCCATCTTAAAAATATACGCCCAACACAAGAGTACAGGTTTTATAAAACAACTACTAAGTAAACTAAGAGAGTACATTGACTCTCACACAATTATAGTTAGAGCCCTAAATACCTCCACTAACAGCTATAAATAGATCATTGAGGCTAAAAATCAACAAGGAGATCTGGAACTTTAATTAGTCACTCAATTAAAAAGATTAAATAGGCATCTACAGAATGCTCCACTCAACATGTTCAGAGTATACATTCTACTCATCAGTACATGGAACATACTCCAAGATCAATCACATTCTGGGACACAAATCAAGCATGAACAAATTTCAAAAGCTTGAAATAATACCATGCATCTTCTCAGAACACAAAAAAATAAAATAAATACTACCACCATCAAAATCCCTTAAAAAATACAAAGACAGAGATACTAAACAACATGCTGCTGAATGACTTCTGGGTCAACATGGAAATCAAGACAAAAATAAAAAGATTCCTGGAAACAAACAAAGACACATCTTATCAGAATCTCTGGGATGCCATGAAAGCAATGTTAAGAGAAAAATTTATAACATTGCATGCACACACGAAGAAAACAGAAAGATCACTAGTAAACAGCCTAACATCACACCTAAGGGAGCTGGAAGGGCAAGACCATCTAAAATCCTAACTTCCGCAGAAGAATCCAGATCACCAAGATAAAATCACAATTGTAGGATATGGAAGATAAAAATATCATAGAAAGAATCAACAAGACAAAAAGACTGATAGACCCCTGGCCAAATTGACTAAAAGTAAAGAGAGAGAGAAAGTCCAAGTAAACACAACTAGATATACAAAAGGCAAAGTCACAACTGACCCTGAAGAAATTCAGAAGTTTAACTGAGATTACTATGAACACCTGTATGCAAATAAACTAGAAAACCTAAAGGAAATGGAGAAATTTCTGGCATCACACAACCTCCCATGGTTGAGACAAAAAGAAATTGAATCCTAAACAGACCAATAACAATCCAGGAAATTGATTAAGTCATAAGAAATCTCCATACCACAAAAAAAAAAGGTCTGGACCAGATGGCTTCCCAGTTGAATTCTACAAGACATCCAAGAAGGAGATGATACCAGTCTTATCAAAAGTATTCCAGGCAATCAAGAAAATTGGAATTCTCCCCAACTCATTTTATGAAGCTAACATCATTCTGATACTCAAACCTGGCAACATGCATAACAGTATGTTAACATCATACTGAGACCCAACAAAGAAACAGAATTATGGGCCAATCTCCTTGATGAACATAGATGCAAAAATTCTCAACAAGATTCTAGCAAATCAAATCCAACAACACATTTCAAAGATCATCCACCATGACCAAGCAGGCTTCACTCCTGTGATGCAGGGCTGGTTCAATATTCGCAAGACCATAAACACAACTCAGCCCACAAACAGATGTAAAACCAAAAACCACATGATTATATAATTAGATGCAGAAAAAGCACTTGACAAAATCCAGCATCCCTTCTTGATAAAAACCCTTGAGCACCTACCTAGGCATAGAAGGAACACTTCTAAATACAGTAAGAGCCATCTATGATAAACCCACAGCCAACATTTTGCTCAATGGGCAGAAGCTAGAAGAATTCTCTTAAAAACAGGAGCAAGGCAAGGATGCCCACTCTCACCCTTCCTCTTCAACTTAGTACTAGAAGTCCTAGCCAGAGAAATCAGGCAAGAGAAAGAAATCGGGGATATCTAAATAGGAAAAAAGAAAGTTAAGCTATCCCTCTTTACAGACAATATGATTCTACACCTTGAAAACCCTAGGGAGTCTGTCAAAAGACTCCTTGCACTGATAAACAACTTTGGTAAGGTATTGGATTACAAAATCTGTGTGCAAAAGGCAGTTGCATTTCTATACAACAGCAACAAACAGGCAGAGACCCAAATAAAAAACACAACCCCATTCATAATAAACACACACACACACACACACACACACACACACACACACAAAACCTTGGCATCCACTCAACCAGAGAAATGAAAGACCTTTAAATGGGAAATACAAAATGCTCCTCAAAAAGATCAGGGTTGACACAAACAAATGGAAAAACATTCCTTGTTTGTGGGTTGAAAGAGTCAGTGTTGTCAAGATGTCCATCCTACCGAAGGCAATCTACAGATTCAATGCAATACCCACCAAATTACCAACGTCATTTTTTTCAGACCTGAAAATGACAATACAGAAATTCCTATAGAAGCAGAAAAGAGTACAAATAGCCAAAACAATCCTCAGCAAAAGGAATAAAGCAGGAGGTAACACACTTCCAGACTTTAAACTTTATTACAAGGCTAGTAACCAAAACAGCCTGGTATTGGTATAAGAATAGGTACATACACCAATGAAACAGGACGGAGATTCTTGGAAGCAAAAACGTGATTTCTCAACCAATTCACCTTTGACAAAGCCATCAGTAACAGTCATTGGAAGAAAAAGACCATATTTAGCAAATAGTGCTGGCAAAACTGGCTGGCCACATGCAGAAGAATGAAACTATACCCCTACCATATACAAAAGTTAGCTCAAAATGGATCAAAGACCTAAATGTAAAACCTCAAACTATAAGAATCCTAGTAGGAAACACCTTTATGCACATTGGAGTAGGCAACAAATTCTTGACCAAGTCCCAAAAGCAAACGCCATAAAAGCTAAGATAGATAAGTAGGACCCCATCAAACTGAAAAGCTTTTGCACAGCAAAAGAAACCATTAGGAGAATAAAGAGACAACTCACAAAATGGGAGAAAATCTTTGCTAATTATGCATCTGACAAGAGCCTAACATCCAGGATCTACAAGGAACTCAAACAAAATAAAAGGAAAAAAGCAAACAACCCCATTAAAAAGTGGGCAAAGAACATGAACAGACACTTCTCAAAAGATGACATACAAGCAGCCAACAGACACATGAAAAAATGCTCAGCCTCACTAATCATCAGAGAAATGCAAATCAAAACTACAATGAGATACCATCTAACTCTGGTAAAGATGGCTATCATTTATAAATCAAAAAACAACAGATGCTGGCATGGCTGTGGAGAAAAAAGAACTCTTCTACACTGTTGGTGGGAGAGCAAGCTAGTTCAACTTCTATGGAAAGCAGTGTGTCGATGCCTAAAAGAACTAAAAATTGACTTTCCATACAATCCAGCAATCCCACTCCTGGGAATATAGCCAGAGGAATATAAGTTGTTCTGCCAAAAAGACACCTGCACATGCATGTTTATTGTCCCACTATTCACAACAGCTAAAATGTGAAACTAACCCTACTGCCCATCAAAAGAGGGCTGGATAAAGAAAACATGGTACATATACACAATGGAGTATTACACAGCCATAAAGAAGAACAGAATCATGGACTTCACAATAAATTGGATGGAGTTGGAGATCATCATGCTAAGTGACCTATCACATAAGCAAAGAACTGAATACTGAGTGTTCTTATCCATAAGTCGGCCCTGAGCAATAATCACGTAAACATAAGGGAGAGATCAGCAGTCACTGGGCACTGCTAGGGGAGGGGGGGGAGAGGGAAGAGTGTAGGGGGCACATGACAGCACAAAGGGTACCGGGTCCACTACCAGAGGAAGGAGGGCCAGTTGGAAGATCAGACTTCACCTGCATCTTGTTATGCAGCTTCCTGTGTAGTTAATCCTCACTTGTACCTACCCCACATCTCTAGAACAAAATAAACTTAAAAATAAAAAAAATGAACAACCAGTTCTCGCATGAACTAACAGAGCAAGAACTCACTCATTACAGAGAGAACGGCACCAAACCATTCATGAGGGATCCGCCCCATGACCCAATCACCTCCCACCAGGCCTTACCTCCCACACTGGGGATCACATTTCCACATGAGATTTGTCAGGAACAACCATCCAAATCCTATCAATGCCCACGTCCTAATAGAATCTGTTAATAGATTACCTTACATGGCAAAAGAGACATTACAGATGTGATTAAGATTCTTGAGAAGGGAAGCTTGCCCTGGTTATCTTAGCGGGCCCAACGTGATCACAAAGGTCTTTGTAAGAGGGAGGCAGGAAGGCCAAAGTGAGAGAAGGTGATGTGACAACAGAAACACAAGCAGGACTGAAGATGTAACATTGCTGGCTTTGAAGATGGTCATGTATTATTGCACAACACTAAATTTCTTGAATTTGTTTGATTGGAACAGTGATGGGTAAGGTGCTCCAAGCCTGCAAAGCCACCAGCCTGCCTACAGCAATGTCCTCAAGGTCTGGTTGATAGAGGTCCAGCTGAGGCTGTTCATACCTCACGGAGTCACGTTTTGCAGGTTGCAATGGAAGTCAGTGAAGTTTGGAAACTGTAAAAATTGTAAATGCATATATGCTACCTAGAAAAATATTTTATGGCAGCATCTTTCAAACATATTAGCCACATAAACCTTTATCTAAATGAAATATGTTAGTATACAACTATGATTTGTCAGTCAAACATAATATTAATTTTAAATGTTTAATTAAAAATATAAATAAATTATTTTAGGGAATTCCAAAGAGATTAAAGTGGAACTACTGAAATTGAAGGGAGTGAGGAGAAAATGAACCCCAACCCGATCAAGTTACCAGAGGTCCTAAGAGAAGAAAAATAATACTAGAATAAGAGAGGAGGTATGATATTGTGATATAATAAGAAATACACATTTGGTCTCTGTTGCCGGTTCTTGAGCTAATATTTGGTCTGTAACCCCATTCCTGACACAGATCTCCTAAGCCCTCTGTATTTTCCTGAATGACAAGAACTTCTAACACAGAGCTCCAAACTCCTTTGGAATGTCCTGGGTGACAGAAACAGCTTTTGTTTTAAGGAAGCGACTCTGGGTGGGCTCCTGGATTGCCCCAGGGTGGGGGCTGCTTACCAGCAGAACCAACTATGTGGTTAAAGGGTTGGAACTTTCAGCCTCACCCTATGACCTCCAGGGAGGAAAAAGGTGTTGAAGGGTGAGTCAATCACAAATAGCCAATGATGCCATCAAGCACGACACATAATGAAGCTCCATAAACACCCAAAAGCACAGGGTTTGGAGAACTTCTAAAATACTGACCACGTGGGGGTACACGGAGAGGGCATGCAAATTTCATGTCTCTTCCCACATGTCCTTCCCTATGCATCCTTCCCACCTGACTTTTCATCTGTATCCTTTGTAACATCCTTAATAATTAATACATGTTAGAGTTTGAATGTATTTGTCCCTCCAAAGTTCACATGTTGGAACTTAAACCCCAAGGTGATAGGATTAAGAGCTAGGGTCTGTGGGGAAGAGAACATAGAAAGCAATGGAAAATATAACTTAGCAGTGAATGACTTGGGTATCAATGAAATGTGTTCACGTAAGTCGAAATATTGTACTATTGCACCATATTGTCAATGTCCTTGCTTCTTTTCCAGCTAAAGGGGTGCAGAAAATCTGGGCCTCACTGACTACAGCATCCTGGAGAGAGCTGCATGAGCTGGAAAAAGAAGAGGGTAGGGTTAGGCACAGAGACGATGGAACCTGACATGAGTTCAAACCCTGGCTTTGCCACTAACTGCATGACCTGAGGCAAGTTGCCTAACCGCCTCATGCCCAACTGTAAAATGGGGACAGCACCATCAAGGACAAGGCAGGCACGTGGGCCCTGGCAGTCAGCTGAAGGATGTGGCATAGCTTCTCCACCAGGCATGTGTCAGGATCACAGGGGAAAGCAGAGGAATCCCAGGTACCAAACAGAATCCCAAAGAAAAGGTGCAGGTTAGGAGACACCCCGGGGATAATCAGGACAGGGCCATGTTTCAAGATCTTCAGACTGCACCTGAGAACTAGTTCATGGCGACAGAGCTGTCATAATCATTTCTAACCCTGCTGGCCTCTCCATAGTTATAGTGGGCAATCACTATAGATAACTGGAAGGGCCCTGGAAGCGTGGCGGGACAAAAGAAGTTGCCCCCTGATGGCAAGTTCATAGGTAGCAGGGTTGCAAATGTCCTTACGCCGCCTTCCTAAATCCAGAGAAAATGAAGGTTTAGACTTTTCTGATTGATTAATTGTAAGAAACAAGCTCACCCGTCCCAAATCAAAGGATAGACATGGAGATGCAGACTGCAACAAAAGGGAGACTCTAATGATGGCCTTGCAAGATTGGGTGTCTGACGGGCAGGCACACCCAAGGTGGTTACAACAAACTTTTTATTTCCCAGTGTGTGAACTCCTACCCTGGTTCCTCATTGACAGAGTAACACAGAGGTCACAATTTTTCCCAGACATCAACTAAGTAGTTTTTGGTCCAAATAAGGTTAAAATAAGTACTTGTTGCTATTTGACTAAAGGGTTTCAGCCTTTTTATTTCTAAGTGAGTTTCATTTCCCCAAAGTGTGACTATGACCATGTCTCCCTTTGTTTTGTCTTTTAGTCACATCAGCAACCCTTACTCCATTTTCTGGAAAAGAGTCATCTATTGTCCTTCACATTAATCTCCCTTATAAGTTACCCACCGCCCTTGCAAGCAGAAAGAGTGGCATAGAAATTCTAGTTAAATTCTATAATCTCAGATTTGGGGATGACCTGAGTCCTTGGATCCTTAGGTCATTTGACTTATTAGGGATAAATCTTCAGTGTTTTCGATGTCTTTCCTTCCATATTCTCTATTTCAAGATAATGTTCAAGTAAGGGAAGAGGTCCTTAATTCCACATGATGTCCCCTGCTATCAAATGCTTGGGCTAGGCTGTCCCTGAGTGGTGACCCTTCCAGAGAAGCCAGCATGTGAAGGGGTATGAGTGTGTCCTGCAGAAGACTGTAGCAAGGCTGGGCTGGTCTGGGCTGGCCCCACCATGGTCTGTTGTTTCTCCTTAGTTGAGTCACTTGAGCCCTGCCACATCCTTCGCCTGGTTGCTAAGGGTCACCTTCCTGTGGCCTCGGCAGGTTCTAAGGCAGGCTTGCTTGGTTCTTAATTGGTCCCCTTCCCCATACCCCTTGGGGTGGGTGCAGACATGTGAACAGTTCTAGGTCTCTTCCACACCCCATGAATTGGTGCAGGAGTTGTCTAGGGGAAGATAGTCATCGGATTCCCTCTCAGAGTCCCACACCTAAATTGAAACAACCCTACTCTTCCCTTGCTGCCATTCTTAAAAGTCTCATCCAACACACCCATCTCCCCACTGCCTCTTAAGCCTCTCTCCTTTTCTTCCCATAATCACCAAAGCCAGAAGGGGTGAATTTTCACTCCTGCAGAGAAGGGAAGATTTGTTTTCTCATCCATCGCTAGGTTCCTGGCTGAGGGACCAATAAGAAACGCCAGATTAACAAGAGAAAAGCATACACATTTATTTAATTTAAGTTTTATGTGACACAGAAGTCTTTCTAAATGAAGACTCAAAGAAATAGGGAAAACCTGTGGGGTTTGGGGTTTTTTTGTTTGTTTTGAGTTTTGTTTTGTTTTTTTTTTAGTTGAGGTCTCACTCTGGCACCCAGGCTGGAGGACACAATCATGGCTCACTGCAGCCTCCACCTCTTAAGCAATCCTTCTACCTCAGCCTCCTGAGTACCTGTGACTACAGGTGCATGCCACAATGCCTGGCTAAATTTTTTTATTTTTGTAGAGACAAAGTCTCACTATGTTGCCCAGGCTGGTCTCAAACTCCTGGGCTCAGGCAATCTTCCCACCTTGGCCTCCCAAAGTGCTGGAGTTATAGATGTAAGCCACCATGCCCAACCAGACCTGTGTATTTTTATGCTTAAGTTTGACAAAGAGTGACTCTCATGGGGAAGTATGATTGGACAAAGGAGGTACAAGTTAATGGTAATAAACTGGGAGGAACCTTGCAAGGCAGGTTTGCTCAGATTCTTCTTTGTGGCCCTGTGTCTTCGAAGATAAGGATGCTTTCCTCTGAGTATAGGGAGAGTGCCTCTTCAATGAGGGTCTCAAGGCCTGTTTCAGGGAGAAAAGCAAAGGAAAGGTAAGGGAGACCTTCCTGCTTCTACAGTTTCCTCAAATGCCAAAGTGCCATATTTTGGACTTGCGTGTCCTAAACACCATCTCTTCCCTTTCCTCTCTTGCTGACATTTGCCTGTTGCCACACCCTCCTTTTTCTTCCAGATTCCAGAGTTCTCCCCTTCCAGATTCTCAGTTCATGGCTAAGCTGTACAGGTAAGTGGAATTCAAGGGAGAAAAAGACAACACGAGCTAAATTTGGATCTTCATCCTAGATATGAAACTCATTACTCTGAGAAGAAAAGATCACTACAGAATTTTAAGCTCCCTTAAACACAGGCAAGGAATAATTTCAAGGTGTCCTTGTATAAAGTCAACACAGATGGCACTTGCATGTGTACGTAATCGGGATGCATAAGTATATCTGTAGCAACAAGGTGTGCAAAACTTGTGATTCCCCAGACTTTGACCACAGGAGAATAGGATGTGACTGTTATGCTAATGATCTCATTAATATCATGAACACAATTAACAAATGAAGTCAATTATCACTGGCAAGCATTTATTACAAAGAGATAAGTTGCTGTGCTCCAACCACACAAGTAACTATTTGGCTGCGTTTGTCCGGAAACTTTCTTTTCATCTTTGCTCATTTATTGTCACGAAATGGATAAATGTCTGGGAATGTTGGTTCAGCTCATTACTTATATATATTACCTTGATTATAATTTGACCCCATGCACATTTCAGTTAGAAGAACCCTACAAAATATCACTTCTATTTATAGCATGGCTTCATCTGCCAAGTCTACAGGAAAAAGCCTAATTGGAAAGAATAAAAGGTTACCTTTGCTTGTAAACTGCACATTCATTTAGTAATCGATTTTATTTCTTTCTAATTATCAGTGGCTGTGCATCTCCCAGGCACTTGGATGTAGTTGGTATTCTTCCCAGTAACTACTGAGAAATGGAAACCCTAATGACCAGATCAGTATTGGGTAAATGTGGTATCCACATGCAGTTAAGTGGGACTGCCAAAAATTAATTTCAGGATTCAAACTTCAACTTCCATACAACTAAAGTTCCAAGACCAAAGGCCTATCTTACAGGACTGTGTCATAAGATGTGTGCGTTCTCCGTAATTTAAAACAAAATCATGTTCTTATCAGAGCTCCCGAAATGAAATAAACTTCTTGCTGGAGGCGGCTTTTCTTGCTACCCACCCATAAGAAGTGAAATCGTGGCTCCCAGCCATGGATTTAAAACCCAGTGAGAAGAAGGATGAAGGCAATCTCCCCAGAGAGTCATCTCAGTTCACAATCCTCAGCTCAGAGGATGGGCACAGCAACCCACTCTCTCCATCGACCTTCAGCCTCTGAGTCTCCCCTTATATGAATTAGTCATCTCAGGCTGCCATGACAAAGTATCACAGACTGGGCAGCTTAAACAACAGAAATTTATTTTCTCTCTGTGCTGAAGTCTTGAAGTTCAAGATCAGTCTGCCAGCACAGCTGGGTCCTGGTGAGGGCTCTCTCCCTGGCTTACAAATGTCCACCTTCCTGCTGTGCCTTCACATGGTGAAAAGAGAGCTCTGATGTCTCTTCCTCTTCTCGTAAGGGCACCCGTTCTACTGAGTCATGGCTCACTCGAATCTCATTTAACCTTCACTACCTCCTTTAAGGCTCTGTCTCCAATACAGTCCACGTGGGGTGTTAGGGTTTCAACACATAAATTTGGGGTGGGAGGGACACAATTCAGTCTATAGCACTCCTGGTCCTGACACATTGATGCTCTTATTCACCATGACACACCATCCTTTCCAAAAGAAAAGTTTTGAGGAAACTGTGTGGGGAGAGTGGGTGGTGGGTGGCAGGGCTCACACAGTTCACCAGATAGTAACATATTTGCCATCTGAAACCGTTTTTGCCAGGTAGCCGCTTGCAGAGGCCAAGGCAGAAATGTCTCAGGGAGATTGTGGAAGTTGACAGAGTAGGAAGGGGCCATTTCACTAGAAGTGTCTGTGGTTATCTGAGCAAAGGATGGCTCTGACCATGAAAAGTAAGGTAAACTGAAAGGATGGACCTTAAGAGGAGACTGTCAGTTCCCCTTCCACTGTGGGAGATTTTCTGTCCTCTTAATAAATCCTGCTTTTAAAAAGAGAGAGAGACTGTCACCTGTATCATGGCATCTGAGGAGCACTAGAAATGTCTATTAGAACACCTCATTCATGGGCCTGATGCTGAGATTAAAATACATCTAGAGATGCATTCCATTGGATTAAGAAAAACAGCATCAAAGTAGTTGCCAGCTAACAGAAAATGGAGGGGGAAGATGAGGCCACGTCTTATCATTTTTTTCCTAGACTATAACAGCTTTAAAGGGAAGGAACAACATTTTGCTCACTGCTGAATCCCCATTGCACCCAGCACGGTGCCTTGCACACAAGTGGGAGTTCAGTATGGCTTGAGTGATGCAATGTTGCCCACAGGGTTTGGATTCCTCTTGTATCCACACGCCAAGTGCTGAGTAGAACCTATTAACTTTATTGTTATTTATGTCACCAAATATATTTGTCCATTTCATTTTAACTGCCTGAGCCAAACTGAGTGTGGCTGCTGTAAAAGGAACCATTAAAAACAGTTCCCAAACCATCGCATGTGTATATTCAGTTCTTCCCAGTCTTCTCCCCATTTTGTGAATGTTTTAAATAAGAGGATAAAGGCTATTTTCTATGCCATGTGGATATAGCTGGAAATTATTCTGGGTCACAGTAAAAGCACAAGCTGATGTGCCATTCACATTGCAAATAAATGTACTCTTTAGCATTCCAGCCATGGATTCGCTTACTGTATTTTCTGATTATTTTTATCTCAAACAGCAAAATTTTCTGCTTTCTTCAGTTTGCCATATTGGAGGTGTTTCCATTTTGAAACTGCATCTCTTCACTAGAGGAGCTGACTAGAGAAATGAGCAAGTTAACCAGGTCACAAGAAGGTCTTGCCCTGAAGGCACAGACTTGAGGTGTCCAGCTGAGGAGAGGTGGAGACAGAGGGGGCAGCTGCCAGGCCAGAGCCTAAGGGAAGGCCCAACCTGGTTATTTGCACCTCCTACAGGACTAACCTGTGGGCTCTTCTCTGAAGGCTGATGTGTCTGCTCTTGACCTAATCAGGTGCATCTGGCTGCAAGAACAGAGTGGAATCCCCCTCAAATTAGCTTTGAAAGGGACTCTGTTCAAAAGACATCCTTTGTGGAAGCCAGCGGAAAGCCGGGGGAGGAGAGGGTGGGAAAAACAGAGGGCTTGGCTGGATCCTCTGTGGCAAAAGTTTCCAGACCTTCACAGCAGTGTCACAATTGAAATGCCTGGCCTCTTAAGTCCCTCTGATTGATTCTCTTGCTTGACTGATTCCCTTGCTCCTCAATGTGTGGTCCTGGACCAGCCAGCCACCTTGGCATCACCTGGGAACTTGTTGGAAATGCAGAATCTCAGGCTCCAGCCTGCGTTGTTGACTCAAGATCTTTGTTTTGGCAAGGTCCCCAAGTGAGGGGAGTGGGGGAGAGCAAGCAAGAGAGAGAGAGAAGAGAGAGGAGAGAGAGAAGAGAGGAGGGAGGAGGGAGAGAGAAGAGAGAGAGGAAAGAGAGACTGCCTGCTTGTCAGCGAACTTGCCACCACCGAGGAAAAAGGCCCCCCTGATGGAATTCTGGCAAGTTGAATGGACCAAAGGTCATAGACATGAGGAGACGCGAAGTGAGGTACAGCCAGTCAACTCCTCCACTGCATCTGTGAAGTGTGTTTCTGCGCTACACTGAGCCTGCCTCCCTTTTGCGTACTAACTCCCCGAGGAGTCCACATGGTGGACTGACTGGTACCACCTTTATGCACGTCTCCCAAAATTAAGCATCCTGGCTTCTTCGGTGGTGAGAAACGTCCCCTATCATTAGCAGAGTGAATGTTTGGCCCTCTGTGAGCGCTGTTGTCACACCAGAAAAATGAATGCAGTGCACATAGAAAACAAAAGAGTAAAGGAAGCTCTGTATAATTCTTCCCAGTTCAGTGATCCAGTGACAAGCACTCGTGACCTCCTTTCTTCTCTAAAATCTGAATTCCTCCGAAGAAGTATCTTCACTAATGCTTTAATCCCGGGTGGTGCTTTCCATGCCTGGAGGTAGAGAGCAGAGCTGCATGTCATTTTCTCCTCAGGATTTAAATTTAACTGGAGAAGGCAAGCCTGTGGGTAGCCAATTAACAGATTTTTTTTTTTTTTACAATTGCATATACCTGGCATTATTCTGATTAAATTTCCTAACCGATTAAAAGTGAGACCAAAATATGGGCAGGTTATGTTTCCTGCCTTGAGGAGCAGAGAATTGACTAGGGAAGCCCCCAGGCAAGCTCCTGAGTTGAGAGACAGGCCAGAAAAGAGAGGAAACCCTGAGCATCGGGGCCAGAAACAAGATAGTAGCTTCTCTTTCCCTCCCCATTTCCCTCTCCCTCTCCTCATACAACAAGCACCAATCTTTCTGGGCTCTAGTTTTAGCCCACAGAAATTTCTAGTTCCTAACAACAAACAGCAAAAAATACAGGAACCTCTCCAGCATCAGAGATTCCGAATTTCTGTGATAGCCTATTTACTGTGTTTCCCGCATTCAACACACATTCAGTGGGTCCTGGTCCCTGGTTCCCCCTAGTCTCAGCTTCACCCTGAGCTCTCGGGGCCCTGCCTTGAGCACACACCCTCCGTGTGAAGAGACACTGACCCCTCCTCCTTGTTAAGGATATTCAGACGCTATCCGTGGGTGAAGACAGATTAGGACCTAATGAAGGCTCTCTCTCCTCGATGTCATTTTGCAAATGCATAAATATAAGGAAACAGAGAGGGAAGGAGAACGTCAAAGGAAAATGTATTAAAACAGTGCCCAAAACAACATCCTCAGTTAGATGCTTTTTCACACCAGGTTATTTTTGGTGGGCATTTCCTATATGTGCCAAGAGATGGGCACTGATCCAATTGTGCCAATCATAAAGTCTCACACTTCAGTCACTGTGATTGGTCCAGGAATAGACATGTGACCCAAGTCCAGCCAATCAGAATTCCATTCTGGGTTTTTTTTTCAAACTTGAACTGAGGAAGAAGGGCCTTTCCTCTGTGGCCTTGGAACTGTAAATATATGAGGCTGAATCTGCAGCAACTATGGTCCCAGTCACATGAGAAGTCAGTCTGAGCAAATAAGATCTTGCTCAGAGAAGCCAAGACAAGCATAAACAGGATTCCCTCACAATGTTCAAATCCCTGGTTTCAGTTGTCCCTAATGCTGCCACTGTCCCTCCCTTCCCAGTTATATTAACAAGGAAATCCTCTTTTCTGCTTTCCCTAGGTCAAGTTCATTTCTCTCACTTGCCACCAAGAGAGTCCTAGCTAATACTTCCAATTCCTCTATTTGCCACTATAGCTGCTCTCAACAAAACTCCCCTTTTCAAATAGAAATATCTCCTTGGAGGAAAGGAAAGTTGATAGCATATAAAGATCCACACTGTGGTGCAGTCTTGGAGGGATAAGAAAGGAAGAAAAGGAAAAAGAAACAACTGCCAAGCATTTTATGTCAAGATCAAATTTGATATGTCAAGATCAAATTGCCTTTTTTTGCACAAATCTTTACTAGTGTGGAAGTATTCCTGGATTCTTCTAGTTACAAAGATGGTGTACAGCATACTCACATCTCTGCGTGTGCAACAAGCAAGAAGGTGTTCTATACTCATCTACAGAGAGCATTCAGTAGGTCCTTGCCAATGCAAAGAGAACTAGACGTCAAAGACTATGTGATCTTGGTGACCAGTCACTTCACCTCTATGAATGTCTGTTTCCTTGTCCTAAAAAATACTTTTTAAAAAGAAGAGGGACTTTAACTGGATGCTCTCTTAACCTTTCTGGAACCAAAATTGTAGAGGTGCACACAGAATATCCAAAGGTACAACCCAACTTTTCCCACAAAATCAAGAAACAAATTTAAGGAAAACTCTTATCCTCCCTTTGATCCAAGGTCTCTAGTTGAATATCTCATGACACTGGAAAAAAGAGTCCCCCACTCTGTTTATAATAAATCCTGGAAATGTCCATTCCTCAAAGGCAAAGACTTTATCTTATTGATCTTTGTGTCTTCCCAACCTAATATAGGCCAAATAATTACACACTGAATAAATAAGCCAAAGGCCTCATAGACTTCTGGGTTGTGATAGTGGCTGATATATTCCCCCAATTTCCTACTGAACTACCCAGGAAAACATAACAAAAAATGCAAAAATTGCAATTGCTTTTAAAAGTAAAAATTCTACCTATCATTAGGAGCAGGAATTCCTCCTATCCAGAGTCACACGAGCTCCTGAAAATGAATTCACACAATCAGGTAAGAAGAATTTGGAAGAAATTTCCTCTGCACCCCCAAGCATGTCTACCTTTTTGTCAACCAAAAAAAAACCCACAATCACTTCCCTATTCGGAAAAAGTGTATTTTAAGGTTACTCCAGTCCAGGACAAGACCTTCTTAAAAGAATTACTAAGGGACATAGTACAAAATGTCCAGGGATATTTGTTCTAAGCAAGCATTAAAATGTATTATGAAACCAAACTTCTTAAAACAATGTGGCACTGTCATAAGACTCAAGAGATACATTCATAGTGTGGAGTAGATAGCCATGAGAGAGATCTTAGGTTATATAAGAGCTAATGTGACTGAACTTATAATCTCACAGGCTTTGGTGCAAATTCAGTCACATCTCTTCTACTTTTCTAATTAATTGTTCAAAGTGTTTATTTAAGTGGTCCTGGCAAGAAATTATGGAGGTCAAGATGAAGAGAAGTGGACAGGTTCAAGAAATGGAAAGTGAAATGGGTGGGATTTAGTGATGGACATTGCTACTTAGTAGCAAAAAAAATACAAATTTTTAAAAACATGTTACCGCTGGGCTGGGTGGCTCAGCCTGTAATCCCATGCCTTGGGAGGCTGAGGTAAGTGGATTGCCTGAGCCCGCGGGTTTGAGACCCGCCTGAGCAACTTGGCGAGACCTCATCTCTACAATAAATCAAAAAAATCAGCCGGGCATGGTAGCGCGCGCCTGTAGTTCCGGCTACTTGGAAGGCTGAGGCGGAAGGATCGCCGGAGCCCAGCAGGTCGAGGCTGCGGTGGCCGGGAGCGGCCACTGCACTCCAGTCTGGGTGACAGAGTGAGACTCCAACTCAAAAA
>CAUYQG010205551.1:0-14061 GCA_963574415.1 Tarsius wallacei | reverse complement strand
GCCGGGCTCGGTGGCTCAGCCTGTAATCCCGCGCCTTTGGGAGGCTGAGGTGAGTGGATTGCCTGAGCCCGCGGGTTCGAGACCCGCCTGGGCAACTTGGCGAGACCTCATCTCTATAATAAATCAAAAAATCAGCCGGGCGTGGTTGCACGCGCCTGTAATTCCGGCTACTCGGTAGGCTGAGGCAGAAGGATCGCCGGAGCCCAGCAGGTCGAGGCTGCGGTGGCTGCGAGCAGCCATTGCACTCCAGTCTGGGTGACAGAGTGAGACTCCAACTCAAAAAAAAAAAAAAAAAAGATTATTGAGAGCATGATATTCACAGAGTCTCAAATAACCCACACAGAGACTATGTATGAAAAGAAAATACTTTTATAGTGAAAAAATCTAAAAGTGATCAAACCAAATGGTCAAATCTACATAATCAAAAATGGTACCAGCTGACAGTATTCAACTCCTGAAAGGGAGCACTGAGCACCGTGTAACGTTCTTACAAAATTTTTGTTTCTTATTTAGAGACAAGTTCTCACTTTGTTGCCTAGGTTGGAGTGCAGTGACGTGATCATAGTTCACAGCAGCCTCAACCTCCTGGACTCAAGTGACGCTCCCGTCTCAGACTCTCAAGTAGCTGGAATTATAGGCACACGCCACCATGTCTGGCTAATTTTTTATTTTTATCTTATTGACTTATTTATTGAGTTAGCTCTCTCTCTCTGTCACCCAGGCTGAAGTACAGTGACACAATCACTGCTCACCATAGCCTTAACCTCCTGGGCTCAAGTGATCCCCCTTCTTCAGCCTCCTGAGTTGCTAAGACTACAGGCATGTGCCAACATGTCCAACTTTTTTTTTTTTTTTAAATAGAAATCAGGTCTTGCTATATTGCCCAGGCTGGTCTCTAACTCCTGGGCTCAATCAATCCTACCACCTAGGCCTCCCAAATCTGTGATTGTGCCACTGCACTCCAGAGCCTGGGTGATAGTGTGAGACCCCAACTCAAAAAAAAAAAAAAGAGAGAGAGAGAGAGAAAATAATCATATGAATCTAAATGGAGGAATATTCTGAAATACAACTGGTCTGAACTCCTAAAAAATGCCATGATGAAAGATCAGTAAAAGGCTAGGGAACTGTTCTAAATTAAAAGAGTTTAAAGAAACATATCAATTTTAATTGGATTGGATTTATCTCCCTTCTCTCTCTCTCTCTCTCTCTCTCTCTCTCTCTCCCTCTCTCTCTCCCTCTCTCCTTTCCCCACTCTCTCTCAAGCACACAGCACACACACACACACACACACACACACACACACACACACACACAGCTATAAAGAATATTATCAAGGACACTTGGGGAAATTTAAATGTGAACTGTACATTTACTGTGATTATGTAGGAGAATGTACTCATTCTTGTTTTGTTGTTGTTGTTTTTGAGTTTGAGTCTCACTCTGTCACCCAGGCTGGAGTGCAGTGGCATGTTCACGGCCACCGCAGCCTCGACCTGCTGGGCTCAGGTGATCCTTCCACCTCAGCCTTTCAAGTAGCTGGAACTACAGGCTTGTGCCACTACGCCTGGCTAAGTTTTTGATTTATTGTAGAGATGAGGTCTCACCAAGTTGCCCAGGCTGGTCTCAAACCCATGGGCTCAGATCTCTCACCTCGGCCTCCCAAAGTTCTGGGATTATAGATGTGAGCCACCGTACCTGGCCTGGACTTGACTCTTAACCCATGGAGCCATCAAACATTTTTAAATAGAGAAAGATGTTTCGGAAAGAAAATAATAGAACAGTACTAACTATTTTTCTGAACCCAAGGTCAAAAATTGAAAGTTTTAATTTTAAAAAACAAACATTATTTTGCTATCACTTTTCCTAAGTTTATATTAGTAGAGCCATAAGTGACAGTATGCTTTAACAAAAAGTTACAAAATAAGCTCCAGGAAAATAATATTCTTGAGGGATCTAAATTTGCCAGCTAGTTCAAGTCTCCTTTCTGTTTAGATACCTCAAGAATATTATTTAAATATTTTATGCCTTTCTTTGAATCTGCTAAAAATGTGTTCTTGAATGTTAAAGCTTATTATTTTTCTAACTCCTGAATTTTTAGAATTATGTGTTATTTTCAGGGTTTCAAAGTTCAGAGGGATAATAATTATTAAGTTTTAGAGCTATTTTTTGGCTCGTCTATTCAAAAACACAAAAAAGGTTTTGTTCTAGTCTTGGCAGCACTATTTTTTTTATTAGGATTTTACCAATATGCCTCCTTTTCTGCTGGTGTTATTCTTACATGCACATAAAAACTAGACCAACAAAAATAAAATGAAAGTGGTATTTTATTTTGCTAAGTCAAGCAAACAGGAGATTTTGAAACATAATATAACAAAAATCTTCATATAAATAAAATCAAATAGTAGTATTTGCAGTTGAATTGAAAGTAAGTTTTACTCTTTCCTGGATGATAAGAAGTTTGTCTTGGTAGTATGTGGCTCCCCAGAAAGATGTCACAACGAGCATCCTATCACAGAGGGATGAGGCTGATGCTAGAAAGTACTGTAAGTCCTTCAGCCAAAAACACTATGCCACAGGGCTCTCCTTCACTGACACCAATGTTAAGGGATTTTTTTTGATTTGGTAGGGGGACTTTCTCTCACCCTCCGCCAAATCTAGAGTATTTCATCTGATTTCAGATTGCCTTCTACATGTAAGTATTATAGGCATGGGAAAAACTGGCCCTCAATTTCCATTTTCCATAAAGTATATGACACTAATTGTAAAAGCAGATTTATTGAGATGTAATTTGCATACCATACAATTTACCCATTTAAAGTGTATAATTCATCTGGGCGCAGTGGCACACTCCTGTGGGTAGCTGAGGCAGGAGGACTGCTAGAACCAAGAAGTTCAAGCCATCCTGGGCAACACAGCCCATATCTAGTCAATGGGCTTTTTTGGCCCATATATACATTCAATGGGTTTTGTTAGTTTTAGTTGGAGTCTCACTCTGTTGCTCAGGCTGGAGTGCAATGGCACGCTCACAGCCACAATGACCTCGACCTGCTAGGCTCAGGTGATCCTTCTGCCTCAGCCTTCTAAGTAGATTGGACCACAGGCACTCTCTACCATGCCCTGCTAATTTTTTGATTTACTGTAGAGACGAGGTCTCACCAAATGGCCCAGGCTGATCTCAAACCTGTGGGCTCAGTCAGTCCTCTCGCCTCGGCCTCCCAAAGTGCTGGGATTACAGGCGTGAGCCACTGCGCCCTGCTAAATTCAATGGTTTTTAGCATATTCACAGGATGGTGCAAATAACACATTTTTTCTTTTCCATTTCTTTCCACTTTTTTTTTTCTTTTCGTCATTCACAGACCATAAAATTAACAACCCCCTTAAAGTGGTTTTGAATATATTCACAAGGTTGTGCAATCATCACCACTCTCTAATTCCAGAACATTTTATGACCCCCTCCCAAAATCTTTGTAGCACTCACTCTCAATTTTCCCCTCCCCGTGTCCCAGTAACCACTAATCTACTTTCTGTCCCTATTAATTTGCCTATTCTGGACATTTCATTTAAATGAAAATACACAATATGTGGTCTCTCACTTAGAATAGCGTGTTCAAGACTTCATAATGTTTTAAGGTTCATCTATGTTGTAGTATCACTACTTTATTCTTTTCTAAGTCTGAATAATATTTCACTTAATGAATGTACCACACCTTTTTTTAGTTGGGGTCTCACTCTACCACATTTTTTGAGTTGAGGTTTCACTCTGTCACCCAAACTGGAGTGCAGTGGCACAATCACGGCTCACCACAGTTTCGACCTCTTGTGCTCAGGCAATCCTCCCACTTCTGCCTCCCAAGGAGCTGGGACTACAGGCATGCACCACCACACTTGGCTAATTATTTTATTTTATTTTTACTTTGTATTTTTTAATTTTTTTTCATCCAAACATCTATACATTCCTTTATTCACAGAACCAGATTCTTCTGTTACTAAAAATACATATCCAAAGCTTTTATGTCCTTTTAAATAGATTTAAGATTTCAGCTCTTTGGGGGAGGACAGGGAAGTTCAAACAAACAACTCAGACCATCTTAAATTATTATAGAGATCATTGACTTTATGACACACCGTTTCAACTTAGATGTGAAAACTGATAGATGTGTTAATGAAAACATTCCAGTCCACACGTCTATGGTAAGTCATCTTTCTCGATGTGAAAGTTTGTATAGGTCAAGGAGCATCCACTATAGCAACGTTCCTGCGAGCCAGGTATTGACACCACGCTCCACTTCTGATTGGTACATTCTCTTCCAACCTGATTTGGCTTGGTTTCTTCAGGAGATATGTTCAGTACATTGACTGAACTGTGTTCAGATACACAGGAACGTGGCTGGCAAAAGTCTGAAGTAGAAGGTGAAGCCGGAAGAGATTTAGTAAGTTTACATGTGCAAACTGGAGACCCACTGGACACACCGTGAGGCTTCTTCTGCCGTTGCCTTGAGTATGCTATAAGATTGTCCCGATCAGAACTTCCTGAGAAGACACTGAAAAGTTTCACATTTTCTGAGTTCTGGTGGTCAAAGGTCATCATATTTTAAAACTGTTGCTTTAACCAACTGGCTCTTTCTTCCTCAAATGCCTTTCTCTCCAATCCTAGGCGAGTAGCAGCCTCTGTAAAGCTTCGTCTTTCTCTCTCAAAATTCTTTTTTTGCTCTTTAAAAAGGGACCACTCTTCTTTGAGGCGTTCTTTTTCTTCCAACAAATAACAGTCTCGTAACAGTGAAGTGGTATCATCATCACATGCAGTGGCAAGCTGCTGCTATTGAATTTTAAAACATCGTAAGTTCCAGAGGTCCCTGCAACACTCCATCAAGTTGAAATACAGGCAAGTCAAATTTCAGGGCAAGACCAGAAGTTACGAAGAATCAGAAAGTTACATGAGGATTCTCATTTCCCAATACCACCCCAGCTAGCAAAGCAAGGACTATTTAAGGAACGGTATGCAGTATATCTGTTAGCAGGGAACTCAAGTTTAGACTGGAAAAGTGTCAAATTCTACAGACTTTGTGAAATATAGGATTAAGAATCTACAAAGATTCAGGTCTTTCACAGAGGAGAACAGCTTTAAAAGGCAATTCACATTTACCTGTAAAAGTTGCTGCTGAGTTTTAATCATTTCTTTACATTGCTGAATTTCTAACTCAAGTTTTTCGGTTTCTTGTTCGTGGTCTTGTCGTGAGATTACATCTTCGTCATTAAAACCTTCTAAGTGTACCTTTGAAACTAACACAAATCCAGTGAAAGTGGACATAGGTTTTACAGCCATCACTTAGTTTATGGTGTCTCTGGATATACATTTACAAATCAAGGCTCTCAGAACTTTTCTCTTTCTGGGATCTCATAGGTTTTCTAAAAGGCAGTTATTTCCTTTGGCCTTTTGAAATTTCATAAGCTATAATAAAATTAAATTTATATTATTTTAACACTATGAAAGATTTTTAAAAGAAAAACAACTATGAGGGGCTCATGACAACTATAAATCTGTATAATTTTAGGACTAAA
The DNA here is from genome assembly GCA_963574415.1 of Tarsius wallacei. Lineage (NCBI taxonomy): Eukaryota > Metazoa > Chordata > Mammalia > Primates > Tarsiidae > Tarsius > Tarsius wallacei. The sequence goes on along the minus strand of CAUYQG010205551.1, from coordinate 8,502 downwards.
TAATATGCTTATGAATAGAGCTCTATTGCCAGCATTTAATCTGTAATCCATATTTCAAGACTATGTCCTAAATGGAAATAGACAATGTGGCTTTATTCACAGAAGAGAAAAATAGCTAATTTGTAAACTGCATTCTTGTTAACATTGCTTTAGAGATCAATGAAGTTCTACAAATCTTGCTCTCAAGTATTAAATGAGCAAATATGAAGTCCAAATATGCTTGCTGTTTTACTAACAGATACTGTTGACTCAAATGAATAAAATTTTATGCAATTTTGGTGCTATAATAATAATTTGCTGATTGCTTTTTACTAATTTTGACAACTTAAAATAAATTTTATTTAAATAGACTTCATTTACTAAGAAATCTGAATTTTCCTAATTTAAAAGCATGTAAATTTTATTTAACAAATATAAATTAAGAGCACATTCAATGTATACCTATCTAGAACAGAGAATGTCTAATGTCAAGTGAAAAAACACACTGAAGAAAAATACATGTAATAGTCAATTTTTAAATGTATTTTTAAATAAGCATTTTGCAAATTCAGAAAAAAGTCTAGAGATATGTACCAAACAGTCAAGTATTACATATAAGAAATAAAGACTTAGATATCACACTTTATATAACTTCCTAATTGATATTTTATAATAAACATCTATTATTTTGAAAATAAGTTTTAAATGATTATTAGGAACCTTAGTAATATGCAAGTATCTGGGAATACGAAGCATGCATAGCTATACTATATTATAAAGAATACTTCTTGATTTTCAAATTAAGTAAAAGAGACTCCGTTCTCCTTATTCCATTGCATACTGCACTCAGAGCAGATGGACATGAGTCCTCTATTCAGGGATTTGCTCTGAGAGCAAACTGTATTTTTCTCAATGAGTTTCAAACTTTGTATCGAAACACATGCAAAATCTTGCTTTCAAACCACCAAACTGAGGTACAGCACTTCTGAGCTCATGACGTGGCTTTCCAGGTAACTAGAAACTAAGAGCTTACCGAGTGTCACAACTCATTTAACACTGAGGCTGTAGTTACCTTGGTTGTCAAGCTTTTCTACATGACTTTTCAAAATCCTCCACTGTTTTCTGATGCTGTTAGTGAGCTGCTCTCTCACAGTTTCACAGGAAAGGTCCCACATATTCTCTCTGCTCAGTTCCCCAGCATCTTCTTCAACATCAGAGATGGCCTACAAGGGGTGACAGACGAGAAGGAAATGGCTTTAGCATGGTATCTTAACATGCTGTTAGATACCCAGGCAGTAACTATCAGACTGATTACCAGAGAGTCTTATGGAAATCATTTCTGTGCTGTATCTTAACATATACATGACCCAGTACTTAACATTAATAGCTTGAGAAAAAGCAATTAATATTGAATATAGAATCTCCCCAGCTTAGGTCTCACCAAACCTGAATTTGAACCCACACACAGCCAGTGACTAGAGTGATGGGGCTGCTTGAGGAAGAGAGATTCATTAGCTGTCTAATGCTGTGTTGGATGCTTTCACATGCTACTTAATACTCAACTCATTATAATGTGGGATAACTGAGGCTTAGAGACTCAGAATAAGTATCGCACAGCCAAGAGGTAGAACTGAGATTTGAAGTCAGATCAATTTGTTTCTAATCCTAGGCTGCTTAAATAAACAAACCCATTAAATAATCTCCAAAGAAAAAGAAGTTGCTAATTCTCTTTTCCTCATATAATTTTTTATTCAACTGGAGATACTTTTCTTTTATTCAACTGGAGATACTCTATTAAAACATCAAATCATTTAAAAAGTAGCAAACTGTATTGATATATAATTATATAGAAACAAGCCAGCAAGGTGGCTCATGCCTGTAAACCCAGCACTTTTGGAGGCCGAGGCAGGAGGATTGCTTGAGCCTAAGAGTTCGAGACCAGCCTGGGCAACATAGTGAGACCTCATCTCTACAAAATACTTTTTAAAAAATTAGCTAGGTGTGGTGGTACACACCTGAGGTCTCAGCTACTTGTAAGGCTGAGGTGGAAGGATCGCCTGAGCCCAGGCAATCAAGGCTGCTGTGAATGGTGATCATGCCACTGCACCCCAGCCTGGGCAACAACTCAAAAAAAAAACAACTCAAAAAAAAACAAACAAAAAAATATATATATATGTACATAGACATATATGCACATATCTGGGCCGCAGATATCATATACACACATATATACAAATGCAATCATACAGAATCAAAGCAGTTTTAAGAATACGGGGAAAGATACTAAAATGCATATACGTCACAATAACCTGCGTCTGCATGAAACAGTCCTAATTCGGTACTAACATCCAGAAAGGTGAAGAGAGATATTTTACTAATTTGAACAATAAAAATCTTGCTGGGGAAAAAAGAAAAGACAGAAGGTGAAAAGAAAGAAGAGCTGATCAGATGCTCCCACACAGAGATGCAGCAGGAATGAAGAGGGACTTAGGTCTGAAGCACTTTCTCAAGAGTCTGAGGCCAGTAGCAGGCTCCGAGGCAGAGCAGCTGGGGAGAGGCCCAGGGTGGCCCCTTGCGACGCCACTGCCTGCTAGTCACTCCTCAGGAGCTGCTTGCCAGTCACTCTTCCAAAGAGCCACACCTCTTGTATGCATTTTGAAGTCTATCGGAATACTATACATCTGCCATTCGAAAAATTAGTAATTACTGCACACTTCTCCGATGGAATAAAACTCTAACCACAAAATGAAAATAAAAAATTCCCTTGGCCTGAATTTTGGGTAAATATTTTGGCTACAAGTAAGCGAGCCAAACAATAAATGAAACTGGATGCTACCTAGGCATTCCAAGGTCGTATCTTATTTCTCTTGCTATAATGCTCCAAAATCTTTCCTTTAAAAAAAGGAATGAATTGTTTACATTTTCAGAGAAAAGAGAGCTCGAAAAATGGTTTCCTTAAAGACAGAAAATATACTTAAGAGGTTACTGATTCTCCAAACTTAAACATCTGAATGATGAAGAATTACACACGGTACCACCCTGGCCTGAGCAGTGGGGTGAGGGTGATTTAATCAACTGAAAACATCTCCCTGATTTACTACACACCTGGTTGACTGAAAGCTGGCAACGAGAGGTCAGTAAAGGTTGGCCCCAAAACTAAAGATGCCACAGGAGAAATGGAAACTATGCTATGCCTGAAAAAGCAGTAGTAAATGTTCAAAACTGACAGGAGTGACAGAGAGAAAAGGTTGGCTAAATACAAGAAGCCAAGGAGGGCCCAAATTGGACAGTATTACAGAATAGTCAAGTGACGTTTTTTAAAGAAATGTTTAAAGAATGGGGGAAAAGGGTTGGAGGTGAGACAGGTGTATCAGGTGGACTAATGTGTGAAACCACACAATAAATAATCCTCAAATAAAAGGTTTAAACAACAGGTTCTGGTGACTTGCTGATAACCAGTATTCTCCCCCAGCATTGTTATTTTCAGATTCTAATCAGTAATGTGAACTTGCTAAAACCCAGAATTTAAACTTCTGTGTGAAGCAATTAAGTCAAACGAACTTTTCACCATTATATGACTTTTTTCAGACCTCTGCATATGTTATTCCCCTGCATCAAATGCTTTCCACGTGTTTTCTACCTTGCAAACACCCACCTATTTTTAAAGAATCGGCTCCAATGTCAATTTTTCTATGATGCCTTCCTTGACTGCATGATAGTATTGTTTGCACACTGTGCCATCCTTTTACAGCACCTAACACATGGCATAGTCACTTCTTCACATGCCTGTCTCTCCCAATAAGACCTTCTTGAGGAAAGAAGTCAAAATCTCTTTAGCTTTATCTTGCTAGGGACTAGAGCATAGTGAATACTCAACAACTGTATGGACTGAATGATTATTTGGTTCCCAAAGTCAGTAAAGTTTCATCTCCAAAAAGTCGAGCCCAAATAATTACAACCATAATTACAACAACTGAGAGGCCAACAGACACAGTGGTTGTGATCGGGAGCTCTGGAGCAAGGCAGACTTGGACTCGAATCCTAGTACTGCCATGTGTGACACTGGGCTACTAACTACTGTGTCTCAATTCCCTCATCTATAAAATGTGGAGAGTAGTACCATCAGATTATAATATTTGAAAGAGTAGAACATTTGAAATAATTTCTGACATATTATGAGAAACATTATGAAATGAGACATGCTTACAAGGTGTTTGTCATAGTGCCTGGCATGGATTAAGTCCCCAGAAAATCATCTCCATCAATTCCCAGGGCATGCCTGAAAACATGCAGGGACACTTTTTTGGTTGTCACAGATACTGGGGGTAGCACAGCAATCAGTCGCCTGTTCAAAATACCAAGTGTCCCCACTGAGGATACCCGACTGGCGTTTAACTGTTCTAACTGGCTATCTGAGACTATCAGAAAGTGGGGAGTCACTTACAGTTCCTGTGCTATCATCTGCCCTTTCTCTGGGTTTCTTCTTTTGGGGAGAAAGAAGAGAAATCATTTCCTTTTTCATTTGCTGAAGAACCTTCTTAAGTTCAGCATTTTCCATTAGGATTTGTTTCTGACGATATTCATAATCATTCAAGAGAATTTTGTACATTTCATCTTCATTCCTGAGCGAGAAAGTGTCAGCATGAAAACGCAGGTTCAAACCAAGCCCGACCAAATTCTTCAGCTTGGACTGGCCCTTACCTGGCTTCCGTTTTACCAGTCCTCCAGGAGCCTCTCTTGCCATCAGCTCTCCCCACATAATTCAAAACGTCCATGGCTACAAATGTGAACACACAGAACACAGCCAATTCTTATCACACATGTTGAAGTGTTTCAAGTTCCTGTGCACGCTACACACACAGGACGGTAAGTGAACCCAGCATGCAGGTTGGGATTTGGGCTCAAATAGCCACATTTCGAGTTCTATCTCTACCATCTGTAAGCACTGGGATCTTGGCTAGTTATTTAACTACTAAGCCTGTTTCTTCATTATTACAGTGGAAATAACATGTACCTACCAAAGAATTGTTGTGAAGACTGAAAGAAATAATGTTAAAGCTCTTAACACAAGAGAGACAAACACAGCATCTGGCACAAATGCTACGTTTTAAACATTTTATTTCTATTTTTTCTTAGTTTTTTATTATTATGGATACATAATAGTTGCACATATTTAAAGAGTACACGTGCTATTTTGACACAAGCATAAATGAAATGTATAATGACCAAATCAGAGTAATCGGGGTTATCCATCACTTCTGGCATGTATTATTTCTTTGTGTTAGGAACATTGTAACTCTACTCCTTTAGTTACTTTGAAATATACAATAAATTCTTATTAACTACAGTCATCATATAATAAATGTTACTTTGCCACTATTAATTTCATTATCAGGTGTTAGCAAACTATGGTCTGCAGGCAGATCCCCTGATTTTTTAAATAAAGCTTTATTGGAACTCAGTCACACCATGTGTTTAAGTATTGTCTATGGCTACTGTTTCTCTACAATGGCAAAGATAAGTAGATGTAACAAGACTTGTAGACCCCACAGAGCCAAAAATATTTACCACACAGACCTGAACAGAAGAAGTTTGCTACACTGTTAACATTATCATCACTGTCATCATCATCATCACCATCAAAGGAGTCAAGTCCCTGACAGTAATATATCTTCTGCCCCAGGTGGAGATGGAAGCATTTGCCATAAGGAGGAAATAAGATGAGAGTAAATTATTGTAATTTTAGAGTTAATAAAATCATTATGAAACTGTCATTTCCAATTGAGCCTGGACCAGGAAACAGCCAGGCCTCTATAATGTAAGTGCTGTGTCCAGATGAGTGAGATTAATTCAGAATACATAAAGATTTCCAACCTTGTCTTAACTACATATGACTGCACCTTCATTTTGTATTTTTCAATAATTTAAAAAATACAATATTCAAATACCTGCAACAGCTCTGCTGTACAGGATGACAGTGATGTGGTCAGTACTGAACTGTTTGCTGTTAGCAGACAAGAGCCCACTGCGTGACAGCTTGAAATGTATGCTCCTCAGCTACTGCTGAAGTCCAAGTTGTTTAGGATAGTTTAGGGGTATCGTTGTATAATGGAGGTTCGAGGACTGCCTCTAACCCACTTGGAAACCACTCGTCAGTAAATAAAACACATAGACTTCTTCTTCTCTGAATTATACCAGGCCAGCAAAACTGTACTGTATGGTTCTACTCTTGTGCGTTAACTTTACTTTTTTCATCTTCACTATTTACTTGAAATTATGTGCATAATTGGATAAAATAGTAGTAGGTTGAAGGTTTCAAAAGAACAGTCCTAGAAAAAAGTGCACCTGAGACACACACTTACACATCACTCTTACAGTCCATCCTTTTGCTTTAAAAATGCACAGCTAAACTTTTTTAAAGAAACTCAAATGGACACAAATGATGTGGTCTGATGAGCAATGTTATGAGGGTTATTCTAAAGCCATACTTCTTTTGATAATCCGAAACTAATTCTCATTTTTTATATTATTAGTTCTTTGCTATGAAAAATTAGAATTTTTTTCTGGCTCAGTTTTTCTCGATGGATTAATTCTATAATTGTCATGTTAAAAAATGCAATAATGAAGCAACGCAAAATGACTTATTTTTTCACTTACCAGTTGCCTAAATCTCTAGTTTATATAAACATACGTCATCTAAAATCACTTGTATAAAGCATGAAAATACCACTTCATGGGTTACTATGTTCAACTCCTTTACATTTATTTCCTTGCATACTAGCTGATCTCTGCCAGCGGCTTACCTATTTTTTTATCTTTCTTGTTCATAACAAGCTGATGCAGACGCTCCTTCAATTTATTATATTCACGCTCTTTTCTCTTCATATCATGATTATACTGAGTAGCCCGACTGGCAATTATGTTTTGCAATTTTTGTACCTAAAAAAAAAAAGCATTTTCTATGAGGATTATAAACCTAGTTAAAATTCACAAACTCAAAAGAGAAAAGAAGTTCTAGCATTAATCTCTCCAGATAATAGTTTTAAAATTCTAGGATGATTCTTCTTTTTCCATAACCACTGGAAAGCACTTTAAAAAATATCATTATATGAATCACATAAAGTTTTGATTTTTTAATTCTGAAATTTCCAGAAGTATGAACTTTCTAAATGATCTTCTACACCTTTTATGTTTCATGTAGATTCTGATCATCTAAAAAGCAGAAATGCTTATGGAAGTATTATAATGGTTAAAGCTTCATGAGACAAATGGAATTCACTGGATCATTTTTCGTGACCTACTTATGCCACTGACTTGTGATCACTTCTTACTAATCTGTGACAAAGTCAATCAGCCAGTGGCACATGGCAGCAGGTAACAAGCTCATTTTCCTCTCATCAAAAACAGTTCTCAAATAAGAGTAAGTCCCCACTGCAGATGGAACACATGCAGTTCTAACACTTGCTGAGTACCTGCTATCACCAGGCACTACTGTTCCACATTTAGATGGACTGCTGCTTCTCAGGCAGCTCTTCCTGGAAGCGTGTCCTAGCCTATCCAGCCATCCCAATCCGTGCTAGAGATGAACACAATGAACTAATCTCTCCCCAAAATGAGCTCTATTCACACCATTGAAGCATAATCAACAAAACATGTCCAAATGTTCTGTGAAATAACTTACAGTTTAGTTAAGATATTAATTACCCACATACTAAATATGCTGCTGAACAATCAAATATGGTAAAACAAATCTATCTAAATTATTGCAAGAGTCCTTAAGGACATATGCTCCTCTAAAAGCCTTCAATTATAGTTAAAACAACACACAAAACACTGAAAATAAGTACTATATTTTTCCAGTTATTACGTGGTCAGGGTCATACTGTACAGCAATAAAAACAATCACTTCTTTTGACACAAATTAAACAATAATATTTTTAAACACATTAGCTCTACGTATCCAAGTAACCATTCAAGCAGAAATTAGAATTATGGTATCTTCAGCCTCAGAAATGAGGTTTTCAATGTGAACTGCTTCTGTGCCCACTGAATGAAGTAATTGCTTGACTGGGTGAACACTGACAATGTTTAAGATAGTGCACACAAGAAGGAGCATGTCAGATATCAAAGTGTAGGAGCGCAGAGAATAAAAGATCCACATTCAACACACCCTTTCCTGAGAAAACGCAACAGTGACCGTGAGTCCAGGAAGGGCAATACAGGGCCCTGGCTATTACCAGCCATGAGCCAGCACACCAAGCCAAAGGGATCCACTGGAGGTGGGGGCTGTGCTGGGGAGGGTTCCGGAGTTCCCTGTTGAATATGATCCAGTGTTGTACACAGAGGTCCCCCACACCAACTGGAAGCAGGATGAATAAATGGGTCTTTTTAAAAGTAAAGTGGCTCTCAGGGTCACCTCCTATCACCAGAAGATAAAAATCCACTTAAACTTCATCTGCAATCACTGACAACTCACCTCGTCTTTCTCATTTTTCAGTAGCTGATGCAAACTCCTGTTCTTGC
>CAUYQG010205542.1:0-10507 GCA_963574415.1 Tarsius wallacei | reverse complement strand
CAGGTAATCCTCTTACCTCTGCCTTCCAAAGTGCTGGGGTTACAGGCATGAGCCACTGCACCTGGCAAAAACTTTAAATTTTTAATTACTACATTTTAAATAAGTTTATACGACTTCAAAATAAAATTCAGACTTTTTTTCTTGTGACCTAGTCATAATCTGATTCAGAGAATAGCAATTTTAACTATCAAACATTCACCATTTCAACAAACTGTATATTCAAGTAGACACACTGAATATGTCATATTGCATACATAGCTACAGTCTAAAAATAACATAAATACGTATGCTCAAGAATAGTAGCCCCAACAGGATAGTTCCCATACTTCTGTGATTTATAGATACTGTTTGGGGCATTAACTTGATTCCTTTGTTGAAATACAGGTTTGGTAAGGTTTGATTCATGCATGTTTGAAACAGAAGACTGTGATGGAAAACCAGGGTTATGTTACTATAACACTTTGTTGACCTGAAACTCATAACCTCCATGGATAATACTTTGTTCTCGCCTATCCTTTATCTCACACCCAGCAAACCATAACCTCAAGCTTGATCTCTGCTGTCCTAGAATTCTACTTCCCAGACCAGATCCCAGAGAGGCAATAATCCGAGGTGAGGGAGACTGGAGTATTATTTGTTTCAAGGCCAAGTGGGATGTGACCGCTTCACCTTGGCAGTCACATCTGTAATGTCTGCAGGTGATACATACCTTCTTCATCACGTAATGTGCCCTTCGGCCCTATCTTCCACCTGACTCTCGCACCTACCCATTTTCTGGTTTCTAAGGGTGGGGGGGGGGGCGGCGGATAAAACGGGGCTCCAGCAGAAGCGTTTCCTTTCTGGCAGTGCCTGCTATATTGGGCCTCCACAAATAAAATCACTACCTAGAATGAGCCCTGATTTGCAGTTGGACCTAAACTACAATCTATGGAACCCTCTCTAGGGTATGTGAGAAAACAACGCACGTGGACTCCAAACAGCTAACCTCTCCGCCCCGAAGCGGATGAGCTGGAGGGGCACAGGCCACTGCGGGCGGCGCTGGGCGCTGGGGCTGGCAGAGGGCGCTCTGGCCTCGACGGGCTGGCAGCGCGAGCGTGCGGCGCGTCTAGGCCGGCGCGGTTCCGGGTGCGCTCGTTAGCCACAAAGCGCCAGCTGAGGGGCTGCTGCGGGCCGAGTGCTGCGGAACCTTCCTTGCGAGCGCCTCTGCGCGTCTTCGCGTGTCCCGAGGCCCGACGGCCGCGAGCGAGGCCCGTCCGTGCGGGGAAGGCAGGGCCGGCGGGCGCCGCCTGCGGAGAAGACCCGGCGGTGGGGACTCCCGATGCCCGGGCCGGACAGCGCAGGGCCATGGCCGAGGCGGCCCGGGCTCCGACTTCTGAATGGGACTCCGAGTGCCTTACATCCCTGCAGCCCCTTCCTCTTCCTGCAGCCCCAGCAGCAAATGAAGCACACCTGCAGACAGCAGCCATCTCCTGTGGACAGTGGTGGCCGCTGTGCAGGCTATAGAGAGGAAGGTGGAGGTCCACAGCCGGCGACTTCTGCACCTAGAAGGCCGGACAGGGACAGCAGAGAAGAAACTAGTCAGCTGTGAAAAGACAGTGACTGGGCTTGGAAGCCAGCTGGATGGCAAGTGGGCTGTGCTGGGAACCCTGCTGCAGGAGTATGGGCTGCTGCAAAGGCACCTGGAGAACTTGGAGAACCTGCTAAGAAACAGGAACTTCTGGATCCTACGGCTCCCTCCAGGTATTAAGGGTGATATCCCAAAGGTCCCTTTGGCATTTGATGATGTCTCCATCAACTTTTCCACTCCAGAGCGGGAAAAACTAGAAGAATGGCAAAAGGAACTTTACAAGAATATCATGAAGGGCAACCCCGAGTCTCTCATCTCCACGGATAATGCTATAAATCAACCTGATGTCTTATTTCAGATTCAACCAGAAAAAGAACATAACACAGAGGACCAGGCAGGACCAGAGGAAGGTGAGATTCCTACAGACCCCAGTGAAGAGCCTGGTATTTCAACATCAGATATTCTGTTGTGGATTAAACAAGAGGAAGAGCCTCAGGTTGGGGCCCCACAGGAATCCAAGGAGAGTGACATATACAAAAGCACCTACGCTGATGAACAGCTTGTCATCAAAGTTGAAGGACTTGCTAGAACCTCGTTGTGCCCGGAGGTTCCGGTCCCCTTCTCTTCACCACCATTAGCAGCAAAGGATACTTTTTCAGATGTGGCTTTCAAAAGCCAGCCACCTGCGTCCACAGCACCTTTTGGACGTCCATCCACTGACCTGCCGGAAGCCTCCGAGGGACAAGTGTCATTTACTCAGTTGGGTAGCTACCCCCTCCCACCTCCAGTTGGGGAGCAGATGTTCTCATGCCACCACTGTGGCAAGAATCTCAGCCAAGACATGTTGCTGACCCATCAGTGTAGCCATGCGGGTGAGCACCCCCTACCCTGTGCCCAGTGCCCTAAGCACTTTCCTCCTCAAGCTGACCTGAGCAGCACCTCCCAGGACCATGCCAGTGAAACACCCCCGACTTGCCCACACTGCGCCAGGACTTTTACTCACCCTTCAAGACTTACATACCATCTTCGTGTCCATAACAGCACTGAGCGCCCTTTCCTCTGTCCTGATTGCCCCAAGCGCTTTGCTGACCAGGCCAGACTCACCAGCCATCGGCGAGCTCATGCAAGTGAGAGGCCCTTCCGCTGTGCCCAGTGCGGCAGGAGCTTCAGCTTGAAAATCAGCCTCCTGCTCCACCAGCGAGGTCATGCGCAGGAGCGCCCTTTCTCCTGCCCTCAGTGTGGCATTGACTTCAATGGCCACTCAGCCCTGATCCGCCATCAGATGATCCATACCGGTGAGCGTCCTTACCCGTGCACTGACTGTAGTAAGAGCTTTATGCGCAAGGAGCACCTGCTGAACCACAGGCGGCTGCACACGGGTGAGCGGCCCTTCAGCTGTCCTCACTGCGGCAAAAGCTTCATCCACAAGCACCATCTTATGAAACACCAGTGCATCCACACAGGGGAGCGGCCCTACCCCTGCTCCTTCTGTGGCAGAAGCTTTCGAAACAAACAGCCACTCAAGGACCACCTGTGTTCAGGCCACAATGGAGGCTGTGGGGGTGATAGTGACCCATCCGGTCAGCCACCTGACCCACCAGGCCCCCTCTTAACTGGGCTCGAAACCTCTGGCATAGGTGTTAACACTGAAGGCCTAGAGGCCAATCAGTGGTATGGGGAAGGGAGTGGAGGAGGAGTTTTGTAAATCTAAATCTCTGTGGCTTCATGTCATCTGTGCTCACAGCAGGGCAGAGAATCTGTGAGCCCCTTCACCACCCACAGTAATTACTATCTGGCCCATGAATTTAGGGTCCTATACACTTGACTAGAGACATGCTTGTGTTTTGGAGCTTCACACTGTTGAAAGAATACCATATTTTGAAACCCAAAAAGACCTGGAAAGAAGTCCAATATCCCCATCTTTCCAAAAGCAGCAGTTATAAGAATATTGCAGAGAGGTTGGAAAGCAAGATTTGACCTATCATTATCCTGTTATCAAAGGATAATAGCTTGATAATAGATTGCATCTCTGGGTAGAGACAGGTGCATGGGAAGCACCTGCAAAGCTTGAAGCCTATCATGAGGCATGGAAATGTTTAACTAAAGTCTTTCATTAATTCCTTGATAGGTAAGATGGTTGTTGGAGAAGTTCTTAAGCCACTGCTTTGTCCCTGCCTCTCAAAACCACCTAAGATCTGTTCATATGCCTCTCTACAGCTGTCTTTGCCTGAAACATGATAACTCAAGACTGCCTTCCTAGGTTTCCTAGATTAATTCTTCAAATACATTTTGTTTAATATTGGATGAACAAGAAATCTGACTTTAAAAGATTATTAAGGAGAATATGTCTTAACTTTACTGGCTTGATTTGTGGCTTTCAGGCTCTTACTTGCATTTAAACTGCTAGAAACCTTTATTAAGGTCCTGGTTTAAAAATTAAGAGCAGTATTCTCAGCTCCAGCTTTAAAAGCGAGAGATCCTAGAGAAATAGCTGGCATAACAATGATAGAACAGCCTAACGCTTGTGCCTACACCATGTTTTTAGAGTTGTTTACATCAAATTCTTCCTTATCTTTTCCAAGCCAGTATGCTGGCTTTTTTATTCCTGTGTCTGATATTCTTGATAATCATCAGCAAAAGATCACAGCACTTTCCAGAAGCATCATGGAGTTTCAGAAAGGGCCACTGAACTCTCAGCTTTCATTTCCTCAGTAGTGCGATGATAACAGTGTTGTAATGCAGCTTTCCTGAGCCATCAGAGAAAGAACGTGTTCACCCCATCTGGCTCTACCCTATTGGCAGTGGATAGATTGAGAAATTTCCTAGATCACTGACAGCTAAGTACCACACGTAGACAAGGACAGCTTGCTCCTGTTTGTTTTGCTTTTAGGAACCTTGATTACTATGTATTCTTTTCTTGGGGCCAGTTGGTCACCTGGGAGCACGAAGCTGGATCCTATTCCTCACTGGCTTTGCACCTTGGTGTAAGTCCCTTTCCCTGTACAGATCTCAAAGTTTCATTTGCAAAATGAGGCTGTTGAAGGGAATAAAGTGAGCCTTTAGAAGTGTTTTTTTTTTAATCTTGTGATACATTCCTTCTTATGCCAAAATCCTGTCTCTGTCTTTGGCTTCTGTCCAGGCAAAGCCAAACAAGACAGCAAAATCAAAGCAGAGAAATTCTTGCTGAAACTTGACTAAAATTAATTTGATTCGTTGTTTTACTTCTGCTTGGAAGTCTGAGGTGGAAGACAATGCAGAAGGCCTGCATCTTGGGCAGAAAAGTGTATTCCTACACTTCTTGTTTCCTCTGATTCTTCTTAAGACGTTGGAACAAGGTCTGGGACTACTTAGGACACTTTCTTGATGAAGTGATAAGAAAGGGATCCATTTTTTTCTTTATCACCTAGCCTCATCTTTTCTTTGCCTAGTTATGCACACTAGGAAAAGTTGTTAGCCCAGCTAGCTTTGCTTCTGGGAAGGCTCTGTCTGAACATGCTGCTCTTTAGGATAATCACATTTATAAAACATCTGCTCCATGACATTTACAATACCAGGGACCTTGGGAGACATAAGAAATGTGTGTGAGACAGTCTGCTGTCATAACTTACAGTCTGTAGAGGATGAAAAAGCCCAGTGGAATAGAACATAACAGATGATGAGCAGAACCCTAGCATATTGGGATTAAGAGCTTTCTAGCCAGAATCTGCACCTACACTTGGGGAAAATTTGGGAGCTCTGGGAATCCCAAAGTCAGGGTCTGGTTTCACTGGCTACCTACTAGGAACTTGAGTTTGAGATTCAGTTGTGGTTTGCACCTTGATTTACCCAGTGAAAAGGGAGAAGACTCAAAGTGAGCTCCCTTTTCTGAGTGAATTCTCACATTTACCAGGGTATACTGGAGAAGGGATTCCTACACTAGGTGAGATATGGGACTAAATGACACCTAAAATTCTGTTTTACTCAAAGATTTTCCAAGGACAAAGAACCTACTAGTGAAATAGACCTGTCGATTAAAATGCCACAGGTAGGTGTCACAGCCCCTTCTGCAATGAACTGTAGTTACGAAAGACCAAAACTTTGGCAAAAAGTGAACACAGTTCAAATACTAATGAAGCAAGAGTCATCCCAGAAAGATGGAAGTAAGTGATCCTAATCTTCAGTCCTGGTAAAAAGTAGAGAGGGTTCAACTATTGTATGTTTGGCTCTCCTTTTCTTCCATCAGTCTCCTATTAGGTAGAACTCCAGGCCAGCTCTAAAGAGTGCTTGCTTAAGATTCAAAAGTGGATAAATAAAATGGATCAGTGGAATAAACAAAGTTCAAGAGAAAATTTTCAGTATGTGGAGGAGAAACTCTTGGCCCATCAAGTGTTCCTGGGAGAAACCGCCCACTTAACTCTGCAGCTAAAAAAGTACCTGAGGACTGGTTGTCATGATCACACAGGGTAGGAAAGGGGAAACCCCAGAAGTGTATGCTTCAGCTGTCAGCTTTCTGAGCTAAGTCTGCACTATCACACATAGGCATTGTCTCCTTGGAGTGGACCCAGGTGTTGACTATAACCAGATTTGCTCTGCTTACTAGGTTTTCATTGTCACTATTGGATAAAACTCTGGTTTAGCCACAGATGCGAAAATAAGTAGAAGTTGGTTGATTGTCTAGAAAGTAAAAGATGACCCTGATCCTTTTCTGCTGAACATTTGATATTGGAAACACGTTTACTGGACTCTGGAGCAGTGCTCCCCATAACTTCCCTCATCGTTAGTAATAAAGTCAGCAGAGTTCCTGTTGGGGGTGGGGGTTTAGAGGTCCATGCCTATCTCAACCGAGACCAGACTCTGTGACTAACTAGGTAAAACAGGTGTTTACTGTCTAAGTCCACAACAGTCTCATTGATTAAAAAAAAGAAAAAAGACGCAAGCTCCTTTATTCATTCCAAGTGGGATGGGAACCCCAAATTTCTGTTTAGATTTGCCCTAAGAAGGAACAGAACACCAGCCCTTCCTTTCAGGTCTTAGCTTCTTGAACAACAAGAAAACATTCCCAATGACTGCCTGAGGGCTGCTCAGAAGCCATGAGCAAAAAAAGCAAGCCTTTCCAGAAAGAAGGCTCTTATGAACAAGGGCTTCCGATGTCATCAGATATGTTTTTTCTGTGTGCTTGATGGTTGCTTCTGATCCTGTGCTCATCAGCTGTTTCTTTATCTGTAGTAAAGGAGCAGTCATTTCTCACAGGGTTTATACTTAGAGGCCATTCTTTGTTTTGGGTAGTTTCAGACTCAAAGCAAATGATACTTCAAGCAAAAGATACTCAAGTTAGGTCAAATTGATGGGAGGATGAGGTGGGGGCAAGGAGTGTGCAGGGTCTTAACACAAGAATACATCATGTGGGTTAGTACAGCTTAATGGTTAAGAACAAGGACTCTAGTTAAACCTCAATTCAAGTTCTGACACCAACATAAGTATTGTAACTGATTTATTATTTAATCATCCTGAGCCTTAGTTTTCTGATCTATGAAATGGAGATAATACCTATGTCTTGGGTTTCAAGGCTTAGCAGGAAACCTATGAAGTTTTTAGCACAGAGCCCAACACATAGGAGATGTTCAGTATGGTAGTTATCAAGAAAGATTTTACAGGGCTAACCAGAGTGGGGGTCATAAAGTCAGTCTGAATTTGAAATAGAAAGTACCAAGCACTGAGGCTGCTCTGCGGAAGCACGTGATCACTGGATATCTCAGCTTGTCAGCTACCATCTTCTTTTGTTTCCATTTAGTTCTATCTTTTCTGTACCTCCTGGCTCCCATAAGTTTCTGTGTGCCACAACACCACATGGCTCTGATTCTCTTGGCTTTTCTTAGCTCGGATTCTACAGTGAGGAATCTGGCCCAGCTCCTTTTCTGCCAGGCCACAGAAGTTTCCAACCAACCCTTACGTTGGCTGCCCTGGGTTACATACTCATCCTGGTTCAGTCAGCTGGAATTATATGTGAGGGTGCTGTGACCCCTGCATCTGGATCTGTGGGCCTGGTAGATTCACTTGGGAGTGGGCAAATGGTGACACAGAATGGCATTCCTAGTATTAACAAGATAGAATCTGCTTAACCTGTTTCAGGGTTCCTTAAAAGAGTTTTACTTCATAAGCACTATCATAGGTCAGAGTGTGTTGTCCCTTGTGTGAAGGACGTGTTAGGTGCTGTTTATGTATCTTGCAGAGTCATTTGTCACTTTCAAGGGTGTTATTCCTCTCTGACCCTGCTCCAGTTTCTTTTTAGTAACTCTGGCAACAATCATACATGTATACACATTGACTTTTGTCAACTTGATCAATTAAATTACCTCTTCAAAACAAGTTATTTCACCCGTAAGACCCACTATGCGTCAAAGAAGACAGATACAGCCCAATCAGAGGAGCCTCCAAGGCAGTATGCTGCAGTATTCTCAAAGGTTGCCAGGTTATATTTCAAATAAAATATTTGATTAAACCTCATTGAGCTTTGTGGCTTTGTGTTTGTGAGCAAAGTCAGTATTTACTGTAAAATCTTGAAACTGGTCTAAAAATTAAGAACAGAGGCCATTTCCTATTTTGTATCCCTCGTGCTGCCACCTGCTGTCAGGCTCATGGATGCTCAATGAATAATTGCATAGTGGGAAGACCACCAGAATAGGAGTTAAAAACTATTGTGGACCTTGCTTAACATTCTCTACTTGAAATGGAGCAGACTACTTAATTTATGAAGATCTCACTTTTCTACTTCTAATATAAGATTGAACAAAATGGTAGTATAAGTTCCCTTCCAACTCTAGAATTATATAAGATTTTACTTCCAGGTCCTATTTCCTTGTCTTGTGTCTTCCTAGATTCTGCCCAGTTGACTGCTTCAGTACAGCAGAATAAACATCTTGGAAAGGTATGCATTATTACAGAATTAGTCTCATTCTAACCATATTTTAATTACTCCAAAGCCACACAAACTGACAAAGTTCTAGCAAAAGTATAAAATTTTGTTTTAAATATTTATGAAATATACATTTAACTGTAATTTTTAAAATATAGGAAAATAAAATAATTATTTTGCTAGGGTGTTAGGGTCATTCAGTGATTGCTTTTCCCTATAAATTTTGTGCCATGTAAGGCACTTTGTGTAAAGCATTTTTAGTACTTTTATAAGACTGAGGATTATTGTCTTGAAAAAGATCCTGGAAAGAAAGTCAAAAGGCCAGAGTTTGAGTTTTAACCTTGCTTTTCGTTTCTTCATGCATCATGTGTGGATAACGGTTTACAAAGGTGTTGTGAGGAGCAAATGAGAGATTAAAAAGCCTGTAATCCCAGTGCTTTGGGAGGCTGAGGTGAGTGGATTGCCTGAGCCCGCGGGTTCGAGACCTGCCCAGGCAACTTGGTGAGACTTCATCTCTACAATAAATAAAAAATTAGCCGGGTGTGGTAGCGCGCGCCTGTAATTCTAGCTACTTGGAAGGCTGAGGCGGAAGGATCGCCGGAGTCCAGCAGGTCAAGGCTGCGGTGGCCGGGAGCGGCCACTGCACTCCAGCCTGGGCAACTGAGTGAGACTCCAACTAAAAAAAAAAAAAAAGTTCTTTGAAACCTATATTGCAGGCAGAATAAAATGTTGATATAGTAGGTGCAGAAGAATTACTTGCTGGCTAAACAATTTCCTGATGATATTGATGCTGCTCTTCATTCAAGACTGGGCATTAGTCATTTGTTTCCAATTTGCTTGCCTGTACTGGGGAGAAGCTAGCCCAAGATTGCAAGTTAGGAAGCAATGGGAGAAGCAGAAATATGCGTGGGCAGAGATTGAAAGCAAATTTAATGCAGAAAATAATCAGGTTGGCCTATGTAATGCGTTGACTCCTACCAGCAACTTTTGAAAGATAACCAGTTTTATGCATAAGAAGAATGATAATGTCAGGAAGGCAGCAGGCACATTACTGGAGAGACTTGATTAAACAAGCGCAATTCAAATTAAGAATGTATGTAAATCTATGTACATCAAGTCAGTTCTGGGCCTTGAATTTATAATTTTAAAAAATTGTAGAAGACAATATCTATAAGCCAACCTCAGTAAGTAAAGAATGGGATAAAAACAATGAACAAGAATAATTAAACCAATCGTGTTTATGTTATTAGCCAATAAGTAATAATTTAGGATGTTCATTTCCCCAGATGATCTTCTGGGGCTGAGACAAGGAGTTGAGAGATAGCAGGAAGACTCTGTTGCATTAGTTTGTTTTTAGCTGATTATTAGGATAACTTGGGGAACTTAAAAAAATATTCATGCCAGGGCCCATCCAGGCATGATTTCATTGGTCTTGAAAGGGTCTGGATATTTTGTTTTTCAAAAATTCCCCAAGTTATTCTAATGTGCCTGTGAGTCTTAGACTATCATAGAAAGTGAATTATTGGACTGGAAATGGCCAGTTAGTCTGCTTTACTGGAGCAGTGAACTTCAGTGGATTGGAGATTAGTAAAGGGTCTTTGAATTCACAATGGGAAGACATAATTTGATTTAGAGGCAAGACTCAGAAGGAAATAGGATATGGGAATGGTTGTCAAAAATGTTCGAGCCGGGCTCGGTGGCTCAGCCTGTAATCCCGCACTTTGGGAGGCTGAGGTGAGTGGATTGCCTGAGCCCACGGGTTCGAGACCCGCCTGGGCAACTTGGCGAGACCTCGTCTCTACAATAAATCAAAAAATTAGCCGGGCATGGTCGTGCGCACCTGTAGTTCCAGCTACTTGGAAGGCTGAGGCAGAAGGATCGCCGGAGCCCAGCAGGTCGAGGCTGCAGTGGCCGGGAGCGTGCCACTGCACTCCAGTGTGGGTGACAGAGTGAGACTCCAACTCAAAAATAAAAATAAAAATAAAAATAAAAATAAAATGCAGTTTCCCATTTGCCCCCAAATATCTCTCACCCTAGGTTATAACTGA
>CAUYQG010205537.1:0-10351 GCA_963574415.1 Tarsius wallacei | reverse complement strand
GTGGCTCAGTCTGTAATCCCGCGCCTTGGGAGGCTGAGGTGAGTGAATTGCCTGAGCCCGCGGGTTCGAGACCCGCCTGGGCAACTTGGCGAGACCTCATCTCTACAATAAATCAAAAAAAATTAGCCGGGTGTGGTAGCGTGCACCTGTAGTTCCAGCTACTCGGAAGGCTGAGGCGGAAGGATCGCTGGAGCCCAGCAGGTCGAGGCTGCGGTGGCCGGGAGCGGCCACTGCACTCCAGTCTGGGCGACGGAGTGAGACTCCAACTCAAAAAAAAAAAAAAAGAAAAAGAAAACAAGAAGTCCTTTTCCTTAGGACCCTCTTCGCTGAGCCACCTAATCTAAGTTGGATCTCTAACTCGTAAACATCCACGTGCACTATACCTCTCTGCTCATTATTTTTCTGTATTCTGGAACCCCTCACATGACTAAAGCTCCCTGAGGGATCAAACGGTACCTCATAGTCACTGGATTCTCAGTGCTCAGGGCATACATTCGATGACCAATAAATCTTGAATGAAAGTGTGCATTTTATTAAAACCCCTTCAATACTATCACTCTTAGGACATCACATCATAAACTATGAAAGCAAACTATGGTACTTAAGGTATCACATATTACTAACTTAATGATTTACTAACCTCTATTTGCTGAATTCTCAAATTGGAAATTAAGTCCCAACAAGTTGCTCCATTTTTGTCATATCCTCTGAAGCCAAAGCCTGCAGCATTATTAATAGCATCAGCTGTAGTAAACAAAATAAAAACAAAAAGTATTAAGAACCTCCATAACAATCAACTATATATGATCTTTTATTCTTTTTTTGGGTGGTAGGAGTGTCAGTGTCTTGCTCTGCCACCCAGGCTGGAGTACAGAAGCTCACTGCAGCCTTGACTCTTGGGCTTAAGCGATACTTCCACCTCAGCCTCCAGAGTAGTAGATGTGCACCACCACACCTGGCTAATTTTTAAATTTTGTACAGAGATGGTTTTGGTGCCTTGCTATGTTGCCCAGGTTGGTCTCAAACTCCTGTCCTTAAGAGAGCTTCCTGCTTTGGCTTCCCAAAGCACTGGGATTACAAGTGAGCCACTGTGCCTAGCCCCATGCTCTTTTATTCTTAAACAGTAAAAGAAGATTTATTCTAATTTTTAGGAGAGGTCAGAACATCACACACAATGAAAATGACTACCTCATCCAGGACAATTTGGTTAGTCAACAAAACATCAGACCTTAAGCATGAGTTGAGGGCCAGTGGGCTAAAAGTGAAGATTCCACACAGGAAATAAATACTTCCCAATGTAAGAATGCTCCAGAGGAACACAGGGGGTGTGCTCAGCCAGCTGTCAAGGAATTGCAAAAAGGATGCTCTATCCTGGGATCACCATATTCTTTGTAATCACATATTTGACCTTTACTACAAATAAGATACACAAGTGAGGCACAATATTTTCATTCAAAATTTTTTCTTTCTTGGTTCACCAGAGCCCATTCTATGTATGTCTCAAGAATTTGTTTTCTAATCCTTTTCACAATGCTGGATTAGTCACTTTTGCAATATGTACCTGCTTAATTTAGCTGCAAAGAAAGTTTCTGCCCCAGATGAGCCCTTTCCACTCAACTGGAAAAGTGTTTATAATTTATGCTATTTGTGTTATGACCAAATTATAAGCAAATTGAAATTCAAAGTCCATCAAAATAATATGCCTACATCAACACGTATCCTGAAATTGTTTTATTGTTTATTAGTGCTTTTAGTACATTAAATAAGAATTTTAAAAAATTATACCCTGGGGAAAAAGGAATAAACAAGAAAAATTTTTATTCCTCTGTCAGGTTTAATGAGGTCAACAGCCTTTGGTCAAATAAATATGAGCCCTTAAGGTAGGCCTATCAATTAGCAACTTTTATATTCAACAGAATTAAAAATGAAACCTATGGGCATGCTGTCCATACAAATGGCTGCTAAACTCCTTCCTCCCTCATGGTTGCCACCACTTCTGACTTCTTTACTTATTCATTCTCTTCATCTTTTCTGGTCTACTGCAATCTGAGAACAACAATATTCCTAACCAACTTCTCATCTGACAACAGGATTGACCCAGGATGAGGTCAGCAGCAATGAAAAGAAAACTAGGGATGTCAAATTACAGGTGTCCATCTTCCCTGTGCCCCCACCTCACGCCACAGACCCCACCTCATCTTTATCTCAGGTAACCTAACTCCTGAGAAAGCTTCCCCATTGTTATTAATATAGAGATGAACATAGCAATCTGTGATTCCAAATAATCGACCATTAACATCAATTTAAACTTTAATCAGTCCCCACATGGGCTAAGTCAATATTTTTCAAACCCAAGTTAAAGGGAAAAAAACTGTTCAGATATCAATAACTTATCTCTTGAAGTGGCAAGAAGAAGGCAGGGTCACAGTGGTGGAGAGACTAGAAATCTGATTCCTATTTTGAGAAACCCTAAATTAAGAAATTAAACACTATATATAGTCTAGGTAGTCATTTAGTATTAATTATAACTTCAAATATGCATGTGTGGACACTGAAATCGGCAAGGTAACTATCCACATGATCCAGAACATATTTATAGTGTTCTTTTAATATTTCCATCAAAATGCAAAAATAAAATTGAAGAATTTTGGAACTCTTGGATTATCCAAAACATATTTTTGGACATCCAGAGATCATTAAGCTCCAATGTGAGAACCAAATGGACAGTTTTGGGGTCTTTTTGTTTTTAAAAGGCAGTGGGAGCTAAGATGAATCGTGCACATGCATGCCAAGCCTCTCAGTTGGCTTCCTCACTGACACAAAATTCAAACTTGGACTTCAGGGATTAACCATTACTTACCATTACTAGGATCTATACCATTACTTGCACTGATTTAAGACAGTCCAGACACAGTACAAGTACTTATCCAATTGAATAGCCTTATGGCTAAGAATTCTTTCAATGTAGTTTGATATCAAATTGTTATTCATATATATTCTAATATGTTTACTTCCTTAAGGAGGAATCAGGAAAAAGAAATTAACTCACTTTTTCTTTTTTTTGTTTCAAACCAAATATTGGGATGGGGAATCAGAAGCTTCGTAAGAATCATTTTAATTTTCATAATTAGCAAATAAATAATGAATCTTGCACAATTTTACATATTTACAAAGATCCTGTGATTTTCTCAAAAGTCATATGAATTCAATGACCTTATTCCACTGACAGTTTTTCAATAACTAGATATCTAATCAAATCCAGGAACATAAAGAACTCATATTTTATAAATCTAGTGGTTCAAAAGGTCACATTTCTTAAATGTGTAGTAAAATTACTAAGTTGGTTTGGGAAAATTCCCAGTCTCAATTTAAAGTCTGAATTTAAGTAGTACAGAACTCTCATTTGGAATTATTGACATTTAAATTTGGCTAGAATAAAAATTTTCAATCCTTAAAGAAATATTCACCTAATATCCATATAAGGTAACATTATATTTTCATAGGCCATTAAATCACCAACTTAAAGTAACTTTTAATGATGTTACTGTATGCAGTTATATGATAAAGACTGAAATCACTGATTCCAGTCCCAAACTATATTTCATTATAATCAAAATAAAACCAACAGTAAAATGCCAGTCCTTAGCCCTTATTATTAGCCTTGTTTGGCTGATATGTTGCTTTACACATTCATTCAAATATTCATTGATTACCAAATATAAACAAGGTAAACAGGACACAATCTTAAGACTAAAGGAATGTATAACCTTGTGGGTAGGATAAAGACAACACATACAAAAGAGGTTTCAATCTATCCAATAAAGTGTCTCTCCACTTCAGTCCAACCTCCAAAATGTGGCCAGAATGAGCTTCCGTCGTAGGAGCAGGCCATCAGCCTGCTTGAAGCTTCTTGTGACTCGTTCAACAGGGCAAGTCAAGTTTTGTGAAAATCCCATTTCTCCTCTCCAGTTCCCTCTTTCCTGCATGGCCCCTGCTATACCTGCCACAGATCCCTAGGCACTTGCATGTCTCTTTGCTCATGAGTGTAAAACTAGCCATTTTCCACTTGCTGAAGTCCATTCAATCTTAAAGGCACAATTGAATGCTCTCTTTTTTCTGATATTTGTTCTACCTTCCAAACATAAGTAACGACCCCCTTTCAGTGCACCAGTATCACTTATTCACTTTGCTGGTGAAGTACCAATTGTATTATACTATGGTTAAGTCTACATAACAGATATCATAGTGGTAAGTTTAACACAATCATATGAAATTATAAGCATCCTGAGGGTAGGGACTATGTCTTATACCTACTAGTATCTGTTTTGGCTAGCACTGAATCTAGTATTCAATAGGCATTCAATAAATATCTGTTGTCTTTTTCATGATCCACTGATTTTTATCTTGCATTATAATAAAATGGGCCTTACCCAGTTTTTTTAGAATACTCTTACATGCAAGTTATAAGGTTTGTTTCTTTTACATAGATGACCCTAATTAAAATTGGTCTTCAGCAATATATCCCCTCAAGAGGGTACACTCAGGGCTATCTATAAGAAATACTTCAACTCATACACAGAAAAGTTTATTCACATG
The DNA here is from genome assembly GCA_963574415.1 of Tarsius wallacei. Taxonomy (NCBI): domain Eukaryota; kingdom Metazoa; phylum Chordata; class Mammalia; order Primates; family Tarsiidae; genus Tarsius; species Tarsius wallacei. The sequence goes on along the minus strand of CAUYQG010205537.1, from coordinate 5,755 downwards.
CTACTTACCTAATGTCCATGCAAAATAGTATTTGGGTCTGGCAGCCAAAAGAGAGACATACAGATAGGTAACCTTTGTTAGCCACGAAGCTGTAGCTTGGAAATGCTCATCAATGTTGTACTCCACAGGTAAAGTTTTAGAGATAGTCAAGTGAAATAATAAGGAAAGTCCACAGACTAAAAGCTTCTGAATAACTGCAATCTGAAAAGCAAAAGATGAGATTTCATAAATTTATCCCACACTCCTTTTAACTCATTTTATGTATTATAAACAGATTAATCTTCCTAAATGTACCATCAATCTTATAACTCTCCTGATCAAAAAAATAATCAAGAGCTACATTGTACTGAGCATTTAAAGTCCTTTGTGGTCTCACAGAATGAACATTTCCAACCTTATCTGAGGATTATGGCTCAACTTATACTAAAACTTCAATTTGTGTTTTCAGAACTTCCAAAAAATAGATTATCTAAAAGCAAGCATAAGAGTATAGGTGTTAATGGAAGTGAAGACAAACTAAAAAAAAGAACATGAATTACTTTTGGTAGTGGGTCTTACATAAAGAATATGATATTTTTTCCATTGTGCTTTTTCTATATTTTCCAAATTCTAGGCATTTCATAGACATTATTTTTAGGATAAAGAAAATTATACATTTCTTTAAATCTGAAAGTTTTTTAATATAACTTTGTTCAAGAGTGATCTGAAACCAACAGAGCTACATACTTGAGAAGACTAAAGATTTGCATAAAAGACCTTGACGGAAATAAGAGGTCATTCTTTCCAATAGTGTGATAAGGTTAAATCACTACCCATGGTACTACGTATTTTTACAACTCATGATTTTTTGTATTTTTAGAAGGCTAGTATATTTCAACCTCATTCAGTATAAAAGAGATTATACAGATTATGAAGGGAAAAAAACAAGTGAAAGGAAAAAACAGACTAGATCCAGATGAGAGTTTGTAACAAAATACTTAGATTTAGAGTGCCCTATACAATAACTAAATAATATTCAAACTAATTGAAGTAATTTATAAATGAAGATCTATATTTTAACACTTTATGTAACAGTGCCAAAAGAATATCTCAAAGGCAAGAGTCAAAACATATGCTAGTCTCATTGCACTTTTGAAAAAACTATTGTATTCTTGGATTCTTGGGTTGCTCCTGCTAGGTGGTCCTCAGAGTTCAAAGACCTCTTGCTGCAGTTGCTATCATTTTCATTTTCCTAGTTGTCTTTTCAACCTTTCTCTAATAAAACAGATTATTCTTTTTTTCAACCTTCCTCGCAAGTATCTTATCTATACATCTGAATAAAACACTTTAAAAAAGTAATTAGAGAAAAACCCCATACATTTATGTAAAAATGGGATAGATCATTTTAGTAATGTAATTAGAAATACTGTGGCCATTATGCTACATGCAAAGTTTCTAAGTCTCAGTTAAAAAAAAAAAAAAAAAAAAAAAGAAAATTGAAGTAACATATACACAATCTCAGCTACCAGGAGGTACACAAACCAGTGAGAATCCCCAAAAAGGATCAGTCAGTGCAGGCATCAGGTGAAGGGAGGCAGAGGCCTACAACTGGGAGGAGGGCTAATGAAAAGCCAGGTATAACCAGCTTTTCACAACCTCTCTGCTCAGTAAGGTAGATGTGTATGAGGAATATATAAAACCATCTCTCTCTCCCTTTCTCCCTCTCTCTCTATACACACACACATACATATATATCTTATACATATATAAAAGAAAATGTATTATACATAAACTGGTATATATTGTTATATAAGATATATGATAAACATAAATCACCTTACTTTATATTAGATATATAGACACAGACATATCTTAGCAAAGTGGATGCCCTTCCACCACTCTACCAGGAGCCCAAAGAATACACATAACCAGAGAAGACTCAGGCTTTGCAACATAGTCCAGAGGAGGACTGGGGTAAAGTGCAGAAATAAAAATGACCAAAACTCAAGTTTGTATGTCTCAGGCAGAAGACTGGAGAATCCTTCACTCAAAAAACTAAACAGCCCCAGAGAATAGACCTATATACATCATGATATAGACTAACAGGCATTACCCAGGAGCCATTCTCCCATTCTTGCAAAGAAAAGGAATTTTCACTTGGGAACTTGGGAATCTAGCTCAAGACAACACATCACAGCCTCTTGTGGAGCTGAGTATGGCTATGTGATTATGTTCTGGTCAATGGGATACGAGCAAAAACTAATGTGCACAGGCAAGACAGAGCTTGGATCTCCAATACCACGGGGCTGCCATATTATCCATGTATTGCCTACATGTGAGCTACCATGTAACAGAAAAATAAATTTCCATTTGGTTTAAGCTCCTGTTATTTCGGTCCTTGTTTTAGCAGCCAAACCTGATTTTATTTCTTTTTCTTTCTTTTTAAAAACTTTTATTTTATTTTTAAAAATTATTATTTATTTTTTTAATTATAAAAATGCGGGGTACAATTCAGGCTTAGGTATACAAACATTGATTATGCAGGTACCCAAAAATTTTTTAAAGAGATAGGGTCTCACTCTGTTGCCCAGGCTGAAGTACAGTAGGTGTGATCATAGCTCACTGTAGTTTCGAACTCACGAGCTCCAGTGATCCTCCCACTTCAGGCTCCTGAGTAGCTGGGACTACATGCAATTGCCATCACACCCAGCTGATTTTTTTAAAAATGTTTTTCTAGAGATGAGGGTCTCACTATGTTACCTAATGGGTCTTGAACTCCCGGTCTCAAGAGATCATCTCACCTCAGCCTCCCTAGTAGCTGGGATTACAGGTGTGAGTCACTGTGCCTGAATGAAATGCCAATTTCAAGTATGAAATTCAACCCATTTTGACGTGGCATTTCTTAATTAACACTTAACCAGTTAAAAGAGAATATAAAAACATGACTTTAAAGGAGAAAATTTAAAAAAATTTTTTTTTCAATTGAAAACAAAAACATCTTTTTGGTATAAACATGAGTTACATAGTAGAAAAGAGACCATATAATAGCTTTTGTGACTGGGTGCACATTTCTACATTAATTCTTGTTGCCCACACAAATAAAGGATGACAGGTTATAGGAGAAAGTAGGTGACCCTTTGCTCTAAGCTCCACATTCAGAGGAAATATACTTGCCCCTTTTCTTCATCTCACAGACTTTGTGAATAGACTATTATTTCTCATGGAACACTTAGACTTTACCAGATCAAATCCAACAAAAACTTAGCCTACACAAAGCCTCATAGCCTTTCTTTATGAAGCAGAATCTCAGCAGTTTCAGATATCCCAGTAGCTCAAAGGAAGTAAAATTATGTTCAGTTGTCAGATAATTTAGCACAGACTTGGTACCAGACTGAACTGGTTTGGATTCTACTTCTCCTACTGATAATATGGGGAAATCCTGGTCAAATTACTTAGCCTCTGAATCTGTTTCTGCATTTGTTAGATGCTGAGAAAAATGGCACCTACCTCATAAGATTACTGTGAAGGATGAAAGAGTAACTACGTGTGGGTGCTTACAACAGTGCCTGGCATATAGTGAGTGCTGTCAGAGTGTTGCTATTATTATCTCTTTATTGTAGGAATCAGAAATGGTTTGTGAGAAAGGTGATATTTGAAGTAAATCTTTAAAGAGAAATAAGATTTCAATTGGCAATGATTAGGGAGAGAAGAGGAAAAGCAGAAAAGGAAGGGAGAACAGAGTGTTTATAATTTGCTGGAACACAAGTCATAAGTAAAAGAAAAGCCTGGAAAATCAGGTTGACCAGTACCTAATTTTCCAGGTTTATATATATACATACATACATATATATGTGTGTGTGTGTATATATATATATATATCCTTTTTTTTTTTTTTTTTTTTTTTTAGTAGGAGTCTCACTCTGTTGCCCAGGCTGGAGCACAGTGGCATGCTCTTAGCCACTGCAGCCTCGACCTGCAGGGCTCAGGCAATCTTTCCACAGCCTTCTGAGTAGCTGGAATCACAGGTGCACACCACCACACCCAGCTAATTTTTGTAGAGGTGAGGTCTCACCAAGTTGCCTAGGCTGGTCTTGAACCACTGGGCTCAGGCAATCCTCTTGCCTCTACCTCCCAAAGTGCTCGGATTACAGGAGTGAGCCACCATCCCCAGCCTTGAAAAATATTTTTAAAGAAATAGGTGGGCAAATTAAAAATGTGAAAATATTAATACCTTTAAATAAATAAGACTAAACAATACATGCTCTAAAGGCTCCAGATAAATCTCATGATCTTACATTTGGAGATGGCTCTGTTCTTTCATACTGTGTTTCTTCTTTTCCATTTTTTCCTGGTTGTGTCATATGATATGATCTGCCTTCAATGAAAGTAATGTAGTCTTTGTAAGAGCAGAGTGGGCCTGCCAGGATACCCATGAAGTTACAGGTATAACTTAAATACTCCAGTAGGCTTGGCATGCGCCTGCAATGAAAACACATGCAACTTGTGAGATGTAACATAAGCTTTTCAGAAAACTTGATAAATAATAATCTGTCTCACTGCTCTTACCATTTCCAAAATAAAACAAACCTTAATTTTCATTTGCACCCATATAATAAGAATGTAAAGACCAGATGGTATAATGCATAACAGTATTTTTGAATGAGAGTTTTTACATAGATATATATGAGCAAATATGAGGGATTTCTACTTAAATTTATCACAATGAAACAAACATAAGATGGATGTGCTATGGCATAAGGTATCATCTCTTACTAGTCAGTTTTCACTCACTTAAGAAATATGTGTTGTATGCTATGTACTCAGCATGCTCCATGGTGTGGGGATATAGCAGTAAACAAAACAGAGGAAAATTCTACATTTGTGGAGGTTATATACCAGTTACAAAAGCCATAAAATAAATTTTATACACACACATATTATATGTACATAAAACTATACATAGCATTACAAATGTAACTATGTATGTAGTACTTTCAGCGATGCTAACTGCTACAAAGAGAAGGGGGTAGTTTATTATATTAACAAGTCAAAGAGGAGTTGTACAGATGTCCATGACAGGAATTCCCAGCAGAAGGAATGATCAGTGGAGAGATTCCTGAGCTGGACATGCCTGGCAGTAAGGAGGCTGTGAGGCTGGTCGTCACTGAACCCAAGGAAGGAGGTGAGAGAGAGGGTAGAAAGCCGAGGAGAGATACTATGGGGCCTGCCTTATTAGGCATGGCAAGAACCTTAGGCTTTATTCTGAATGAGATGAAAAACCATGGTAGAGTTTTAAAGACCTATGTTTCAAAACATCACTCTAGCCCCTGTGTGTGGACCTGTCAGTAGGCTCCTGTGGTCTTCAGGCAGGAAGTGACAATGGCCGGAGGAGTGGGGCAGCACATTGTGCACATATCTTGGCAGTAGAGCCACAAGGTTGTGATGGATTGGCTGTGGGGTATGAGAGATAAGGGAGTCGAGGATGTCTCACAACATTTTTTTTTTTTTTTTTTGAGTTGGAGTCTCACTCTGTCGTCCAGACTGGAGTGCAGTGGCCACTGCTGGCCACCGCAACCTCGACCTGCTGGGCTCTGGCGATCCTTCTGCCTCAGCTTTCCAAGTAGCTGGAACTACAGGCGCGCGCTACCACACCCGGCTGATTTTTTATTTATTGTAGAGATGAGGTCTCGCCTGCCCAGGCGGGTCTCGAACCCGCGGGCTCAGGCAATCCACTCACCTCAGCCTCCCAAGGCGCGGGATTACAGGCTGAGCCACC
>CAUYQG010205535.1:0-17835 GCA_963574415.1 Tarsius wallacei | reverse complement strand
AGATAGACAATTGGGACTTAATTAAACTGACAAGCTTCTGCAAAGCCAAAGAAACCATCAAGAGAGCAGGGAGACAGCCCACAGACTGGGAAAAAGTATTTGCCAACTCCAGGTCTGACAAAGGCTTAACATCTTGGATCTACAAGGAACTTGACTATTATTTCTTAAAAGTCCAAGCTTCAGGAGAATTGACTGCCTGTAGAGTTTGCTGAGGACCTAAAGGAAGGAAATCCAACAGCATTGACAAATATAAAATGATTTCTACAGCCTGAAAGTCACCCTTTCCTTCTTGAGCTAGGGGAGAAAAAAAAGAAGGGAGAGATTTGTGATTCCTCAGAGCAGAAGAGACCTACATTCTGCTTCTCAGGACACTGCAGAGAATGTGCTGAGACCTTCTAAGAGGACCTGGCTGGGCAGTGTTCAGGCAAATGGAAGCACAAGCAATCTCACAAAGAAAGGGCTCTGTGCTCCAAACATTTAGTGAAACAGTAGGACTCTGTTGGTTCTGACAGGGTCATGTGGGCATCAGACATTCATGGCTATTAATGAGCCAGAAAGACTAAAGACAAGATGTCCTTTCCCCCTCTTAATCCTGTATGATATCTAAGAGCTATGATGTAGTCACAGTGGAGAAGTCCAGGAAACAGTAATGTTTATGCATTTTGCCTCATAGGTTGGGTCTTAAAATATGAATTAAATGGATTGGACAGGGAGGTTGCAATATTTCTTTCTGACCTGAATTTGTAGAAATATTCACTTTTTTTATTAGACCTTTATGCTTTTCTTCTTCTTTTTAAAAAAATTTTCTTGAAAGCAGAGTATATACCTAGAATTCAAATGATCTTGGAGAATTGCTCCTCTAAATCTCTTTTTATAGAATTCACCATCTTCAGAAACTTAATAGACATGGAATATGGAATTAAATGGATTGGACAGGAAGTCTTCTGCAAAATTGACTTTACTGTTGAAAAAACTACTTTGGATTTAACTTAATCTAAGTTAATTCAGTACAGCCCTAAAGAATCTCAAACGAAACAAGAAGGAGCCAACAAAATGACAACCAATAAAGAGCTGAGAAAGGTTGAACATGTTAATATTAAATAATATTGTAATCCCTTAATTATATGATGCAAAAGTGTCACAAGTTGACCTTGCTTTACATAATTACATCTGTAGTTCTTCTGCCTGTCCAAATATTTTTTCCCCTTCAAGAATCCTTGACCCATCACATAAAAAATTACTATAATTACTGGCATTTAATTTTAAGAATGATTCCAAGATTCCAATCACTCTGGGCTCTTTGAATTCCATCACAAATTGGTTTTCTTAAATCTCTGGTCTCCCTTGCCTTTGGATCTTGGCTTTCTCATTCCTTTCTCATCCCAACTTCAGCCTATCCTGAATTGTGTCTCTCTCACTCCCCTCAAATGATATGTTGGAGTCTTACCTCCTAGTACCTTGAATTATGACCTTATTTGAAGATGGAGTCTTACCTCTACAGAGGTAATCAAATTAAAATGGTGTCCAGTATGACCAGAGTCCTTATAAAAACAAAAAATTTGGACACAGACTGAGACACAAAGAGGGAAGAGGATGTGAAGAGATAGGGAGAAGATGGCAGTCTATAAACCAAGGAGAGAAGCCTAGAACAGACCCTTCCCTCACAGTACTAACAAGGCTGCTGACACCTTGATTTCAGACTTCTAGACTTCAGAGCTCTGAGACAATACATTTCTGTTGTCTAAGCCACCCCGTTTGTGGTACTTTGTAATGGCAGCCCTAGCAATCTAATACACTGATACTCACCCGATTTCACCTTCTGATAATCGTACTTTGGCTTTAGGCACAGAAACCAAAGGCAGGATGCCCCCACTCAATGAAACATAGCAGCAAAACAATATTTCTTATCCCTCACTTAGGATAAATAATCTGGATAGCCACCCACTTGGGCTTCAAATACATTTTGTCTTTATACCTATTTCCTAGTGATAATTATAATTAGTATCCTTCAAAACACATAATTCATTATTACACTCACTAGTAAATGTTGTTGAGGATACTGCTCACCATATCACCCATGCATCTAAATAAAATTCCATGTGATAAACATCTTCTAAAATCCAGAATTTTACACTTTGGTAGCATCTATAACAATGAAAAATGTGATGATAATTTATGGCTAAGAAATTCCACATGGCTTTTAGGTAGACAAAAGTTTGGAGTGTTTGAGGAACAGGAAAACATACAGGCTTCGTCTTTAGGTGCTTCAAGATATAAATATTTCTGAAACAGTCTGTTCTTCATTTTATTGAACAATCAAATGTAGAGCAGAGTGAGAAATATCCTTAACACATAAAATATTTTGTTTGACCTTTTGGCTCCTTGGAACTTAGTGTTCAGAATGAGGATTTTAGTTCAATAGAGATTTCATCTATACCATGTAGCTGTGGCCCTTCACTCTGTGGATCTTCCAATATGAGATTAAGGATAATGATGCTGATATGATCAAGTTAATGGCAGAAATATCTGTCATATATGTCTTTTAAAACAGTTCTATAGCATAGTTGAGACAGCCCTCACACTGTACATATCACAATAATGACAGGCTGCTTGTGAATTATTTTTTCAGTGTCATTTAAATTTATTTCTAATGGGCAAGAAGATATACATTTATGGTGCACAACGTGTTTTAATACATTGTAGAATGGCTAAATTGAGTTACTTAACAAATACATTACTTCACATACCATTTTCTTATGGTGAGAACACTTAAAATTCTACTCTCTTCCAATATTCAAGTATATGATATATTGTTCTTAAATGTAGTCGCTATGATATACAATAGGTCTCTTGAACTTATCTCCCCGTCTAACTGAAATTTTGTGTCCTCTAACCAACTTCTCCCAATCTCTCCCACCTCTAACCATTTTATTCTATTTCTAGGAGTTTGACTTTTTTTCATATGTAACTGAAAGCATGTGGTATTGTCTTTCTATGCCTGGCTTATTTCACTTAACAAAATGTTTTCCATTTCCATCTATGTTTTTACAAATTACATAATTTCCTTCTTTTTATAGGTTGAATAGTATTCCATGGTGTATGCATACTACATTTTCTTTACCCATTCATCCATTGCTGGACACTTATATTGATTCCACATCTTGGTTATTGTGACCAGTGCTGCAATAAATTAGGATGTTCAAGATATTGATTTCATATCCTTTGGATATATACTCAGTAGTGAGATTGCTAGATTGTATGGTGGTTTTATTTTTAATTTTTTTTAGGAAACGCCATATTATTTTCCATAATGGCTATACTAATTTACATCCCTTCCAACAGTGTACAAATATTTTCTTTTCTCAGTCCCCCGGGATAAGCTGGTTTCTAGAAATTTGGCCCCATCAAGGCCAAGAGTCCTTCCAGTTTAGAGGTTGTGAGCAGTTTTTTAAAAAAATGAAATATAAATTATTAAATATAAAGTATTAATATGAAAACTCAGAGGCCTTATTATACACCCAGAAGAAACAAACACTGTGCACCTGCTTCTGTAATTCTTATGTAAGTGAAGGAAGAGCTGTGGTTTAGAATTTTTTGTGGTTTCTTTGGCCTCTATCTGCCCCAAAGAAAACAAATACACACACAGCTGTTATAGCACTTGCTTTCTGTTCCAAAAAAGGGCAAGTGTGGAAGAGGAATCTTGGGTGCCTGCAGACATTGTCTAATAACTAAAAAGTGACAAACACAGCAGGTCTCTCCTGGTTCCCAGTAAGAAGGCAGTAATTCATTATAAAAGCAACTCTGCACCTGCAGTGATAGCTGTTTTATGCTCGTCTGTGCACCAGAGCCTTTACTTGCATAACTGTGTGAGTATGAAGCTGAAGAAATAACATCACTACTGTGGGTCTGGAGAAAGAATGCATAGTGTTGATCCCAAAACCAAAAGAGAAAGGTTTCCAGTCTTGCTGGGATAGATCAAATTCCGAGGCTTGGTCCCATCAAGGCCAAGAGTGCCTTCAGTTCAGAAGTGGTGAGCAGAGATTAAGTCAACACAGTCATGCCCATTTAAAATCCTTTCTGAGGGTCATTCAGCTGCGATACAGTGTGGTTCTTGGATGAGGCTGGCAATGTCAAAGAATTTATCCTTTCTTCTGACTGTTATTTCTTGCAGTTATTAGTGGTATTAGTGAAGGACTAGGTGATATATGGAGAATGTGCCTTTGGCTGTTATTTTAACAAATCCCATTGGTAACATAGAGATGGGGTATCCTTTGAAGTTTCCTCTAGAAAGTGCTTTTCTTCCGACTATAAATTAAATAATCTTGTGGTGATCTTTAATATAAATTGTTTGGCATAAAATGAAGGTATCAATCATGAAAGCAAAACCTTTGCTTTTTGTGCTCTGTCAATATATAGACTTTGATATGGGGTTGTGCTAGCTATACAAAAACATATGTCCCTCTTTCTTGTTCTTTATGTGTTGGAACAATTTAAATATCCCAGAATTATCTGTTTCTTGAATTACTGAACAAACACAATCATAGAATTACTTTATCCAGCATCTGTTACAGGAATAATTATTCAATATTTTTTATTTCTTCCATGAATTTTGATTTGGTAAATAATTCTGTCTTTTCTAGAGTCAATATATTTTATTCTCCTGAAATATTGCCTATTTGTTTTCTAGTTATTAACTTAGAATTGCAGACTGCATTTCTTATAATTCTTTCCATTTTTTTCATATCAATGATAATAACTCCTTTTTATTGTTTCTTTTCAAAAATAAGACTAGTTGGTACTTTATCTCTATATTTAAAAAATTAACCTTGGATTTATTTATTAATGCTCTGATTTATTAAATTCTGGTTTTATTTTGCAGATCTTTCTTTTTATGCCTTTTAACCTTTGATTTTGATTTTCTAGCTACTTGTAGGCAGTTGAATGTCATTCTTCCTGGCTCAGTGATAAAAGCATTTAAGACTCTAGATTTATTCTAAATGCAGCTTTGGCTGCATCTGAAGGTTGATGGGGACACACACACACACACACACACACAACAATCTTTATGATTTTTAAAGCACCCAATTGCCACAACACTGATATATACTTCTGTATATTTTATATTCATGCACAGAGTAAAATTACATCTTATCAACTGCACTCACTTATGGATGCATGTACTACAACATTAACTCAGTGAAAGGCACATGTTAAACAATGCTCACCCAGCTATGAACACACACACACAAATATATCTGAGAATTTCTGTAAGATTACATCGCACACGAGCACATACACACACATGCATGCATGAATGATATAGCTATACCAGATGTCCCTCTCTGGGAGATCCTTTAAATGTATTCATTATTGCTACTTAACTAAATAATGTGGTTTTTATATTCTTCACTTGTTTGTCTTTTTTGGCAGTTGAAATTAACTTTTTGTTTCATAATCATTTTTCTCCTTCCTCCCAAAGGTACAACCACTATCATAAATTTAGTGCAGATCTTTCAATCATACATTTTTAATTCTTGCGAGTCTATAAATCCACAAACAATAGTTCTGCTTTACAGGTTTTTACGATTTTTAAAGCACCCAATTGCCATAACACTGATGTATACTTCTGCATATTTTATATTCAGTGTATTTTCCAAAAGTGTGCTAAAGGCCCTTTAGATCAATCAATGTGGACATACATACATATTGATATAAAGAGATTATTCTATTTTTATTTTATTGTATTCCGTAGTGTGACTAAATCAGAGTTTATTTAATCCCTTACTTTATTAATGTATTTGTTCTCCTGTTTTCAGTCTTTAGGTGGCATCTTGCCTTAGATGTGTCTTTTGTTGGTATCACAATGCTGAGTTTTTCTTTTAAATCATGTCTGACTAACTCTGATTTATAATAAATGAATTTAATTTGTGTGTAATACTGTTAATACTGATATACTTGGTTTTGTGTTTTATATTTACTATGCATCTCTATATCTTGTTTTCTGCTTTCTATTTATTTCATTGAATTTTCTTAATTCTTTATTTTCCCCTAGTGATTTTGAAGTTAGACATTCTATTTATATTATTTTAGTGGTTAACTTCAAATTTTAATTCAAGAAAGTATAAAATAAATCATCATCTCTCCTTTTAGGGAAAATTTGAATACATAAATGGGAAAATTTTTACCTTAAGAAAAGATAATATACCAATATCAAAGAGACTAAATGGACACATTCAAAGTATTAAAAATAAAAACAATGGTAGATATCCTTAAGAATCAATTAATGTAGATAGTCATTGAAATAAAATAATTTAATAGATTAGTTGAACAATAGATCAGATACTGCCTAAGAGGAAATTAATACATTGGAAAATAGATCTGAGAAAGTCATTCAAAATGACGCAGAAGCATGAAGCGATAGATATGACAGAGAGGTTAGGAAACACGAAGGATACAATCACCGATATATATTTAAAAGAAATTCCAGAAAGAGATCACAGAGAGAATAAGAGAAGGACAATTATGATAGAGATAATGACTAAGAATTGAAAAAAAATACATAGAAAGGAACATACCAATTATTAAATAGGTGCTTAAAACAAGTCCATATTCATTCAAATAGTTGTGAAATTAAGAACATTGAAGATAAAGAGGAAATTTTTAAAAGACAAAACAGAAGAAAATTCACTGGAGCATAATTTTCATGGAACTTATCTGGGTTCTCCCTTTTGACTCCAAGTATTCCCTTTCTTTGCTTTTGGATTTATCTGCTTAGCTTGTCATATTTAGCAGAAGCCTGTCTTAATTTCTAAATATTTGTAATTCTGATCTTAATTATGTTTAGGCTCATATACTTTTATAAATTTGAATTTCCTGGTTGTTGTAATTTATTGTTATATTTTTTAAAAATGTGACTTGTAACTTTATTGACTTATTATCAGATAAGGTCTGTTCTATTTCTAATTTTTCTGTGGCTTTCTTTTTGCCACAAACCGTAGTAATAAATGGCACCTAATTATGATAACTACAACTAGTTTCATTCTTCTTTAGTGAAGAAATTACAGAAGCCAATGGACTAGTTTTTGACAGTCTAAGACTTATCTGCCTTCTGTTAACAGAATGCTGCATACTTATTAACAAGTATGGTTAAGAGTGAATAGTTCACTCTTACCTGAAATACAGAGGCAACTACGCTCAAAAGATATAACATCAGGCTGCATATTGTCTGCCTACACAGTGTCTGTAAGTCTCAGTAGTATTGCTTCCCTCTTCCATACTCAAGGTGTCATGACTAACATGAAAGATAATTGAGAATTGCAACCCCACTTTATTAATGTAACAATGTTTCACCATCCAACTTTATTAGTCAAATTTTTTCAGCAACAAATAAATTAGTAGAGTTGAGTTCTTAAGGGTAGAGAGAATTCTTAGGCATAATTTCTTTCCATAGGGGAAAGGTAGAAATATCACCTCTTCTGGCCAAGTATAATTGGAAAAAGAAAAGAGAGAAAGAAGTGGGAGGAGGTGAACAGTAGACTCCATCCCTCAGAAATTCTCCCCACAGAACCCCCGTCTTTCCCATCTTTCTTTCACTCTAAGAGCTCTTCCCTCTACTTCCTATTTGAAACTCTGAAAAAAAAATGGCCTTACAGGGTACAATCCTATATTAAAATAAAATGATGGGAAGACTTGACTTGCTTATAAGGTCTTAGTTAGCCCTTGAAGGATTCCCTTATCTCCTCTAATGTATGGTAAGGATCCAGAAGTTTGCATACTTCATGGTGCAGATGAAGGTGAGGGTAAGAAAGGTCGTTGAGTTGAGCCATTAGACCTATATGAGATTACTGTGGCAAGGGGTGAAGGGACCTACATGAGGATCCTACTAGCTAAGAAGCTGAGCCCAGTTGGTTACGAATGAGTGGAGTGTAACACTGGATGGAGTGGAATTGGAGCATAGTGAGCCAGGAAAGACTAGTGTGATCTGTCCAGCTGAGTGAAAAGAACACACCTTCATCAGCAATACCTGCCAAGGGGAGTCTGGGAATTGATCCAACCAAACACCTTGTCACAGAAAGCCCAAATTCAACACAGTACTTTTATTAATGACTCTTGCACTCCTTCTTCCCAGCCTCTATGAGACTTGAGACCCCTCCTCTCATATACACTAAGTCCTCACTTAATGTTGTGCATAGGTTGTTGGAAACTGCAACTTTAAATGAAACAACAGATAATGAAACCAATGTTACCATAGGCTAATTGATATAAACAAGAGTCAAATTCCCATGGTATATTTCTGGTCACAAATGCATCATCAAACATTTTTTAAAATAAAAAGACCAAAACACTTACAATATTAAACATTGAAATAAATGTGCGCTGTACATACACTAATAAAAAGTTAATAAAAGCAATAAGATGACTATGTACCCAATTTTTGGTGAATTGGCCATCTTAGTGGTAGTGGGCTAAATAAAGAAATAATGTTTGTAAAGCAAAAATTGTAAGAAGCACCTCCTGCCAACATGCAGTTCAAAACAAACAAGAACAAATGTGGCGGGCTTAATTTTGTACCACATAATTTACTGTTGTAAATTTGTTTGATTATTGTAGACTTTACGATTTGTTATTTGACAATAGTTTGTATCCATAACTCACTCATTCACTCAGTCAACATGTGTTGAGTGCCTACCAACCCTGAAAATTTGAACAAAATCAAATCTTCCCACAGTACACTATCTAAGAGGAAAAAAAAAACCAAAGTGCTATCTATGTGTCTAATGATTTGTGTAGCAGGGTTAATGATTGAATACTGTTTCCCAAATTTTTTTTTAAAAAGTAATTTATTTATTTTTTACAACTGATTTACTCTCCTAGCCCTTCATCTAGCAGGGCCAAAGGAAAAGCCTAAATTAAATAATTAATGGCTTCTCGAATTCCTAGGGATTGAATAATCTCTCAAAGATAATAGTCTCCTTGGTTTTCTCTGGCTTTCTTCTAGGATGGCATCTTCCATTTCATTATAACCTTGATAACAACAACAACAAAAAAACAAACCAATTTTTTGAGACAGTGGACTTGCCAGGAATGAAGCATGTTTAATTCAGAACCTGAGGGATTGGGTTGAAAGTACATATTTTGCTGGTTAAGCTTCGAGATAAACATATACAGAAAGTGCAATGAAGACAGACATCTTGTTGAGAAGTAAAGTTCTGGGTGAAGAGGTGAATAGTTAGAACCTACAAATACAGAAAAATTGAGACTTAAAATGGTCATTGTGTTGAATTCTATTTGACTTTCAAATGCCGTTAAAAGCAATATGGGCAATATAAAAAAAAACACTGGAATCCTCACTTCACGTGTTACCTGACTCAGTATTTATAATTTTTATTTGATCTTTAATAAAGCCCCCTTTGTTCTCATACATGAGTGATGGGTTCAAAGTTTTTATTAGACCTCTCACTGCAGCAGGGTGCAGTAGCTGAAATTCTTCTTCAATTTGTGTAAGTACAAATTCATTTTTCAGTTAAAGGCGTTATCTTTAGAAAGAACATATTTTACCAACACAATCCACAGGCAGAATTATGATAACCAGTCCCTTCTATTCCAGAACAGGAGGCTGGTTTTTGGTAGCTGAGGAAATTGCTGGTGAGATGACAATATGCATCCCAATGTGACATGGCAAAGGGATTTTTCATTACAAAGAACCAACACTTTTCAAAAATAAGGTGAGTGTAAAGATTAATCTAAGATTAATCTCATTTATAGGATCACAAAGTACTCATTTTGTAATTCCTTCTTTTCCATTGTCTTACTGAGAAAACCAGCAAGTCTAGATGCTGACAATATAACCTCCCTCTTTATTCCAACCCCAGGAAAAAAAACTAAACACTCAATGGTAACCTTATTTTGGATTTTGGGCTCTGGACCCTTTGACAAGATAAACAAAGATATCAATGTTATCTTCCTCCATGATATTTTTCAAATTGCCACTGTAGTGCAAATGACTCAAGAAGGTCAAGTGAGGGCAGAGTAGAGACTAAGGGAAGGGAAACAGAAGGATTCTCAGGACCAAATTTATTTTAAATCTTACATTTACAGTTTCAGACCTCTGAATTGGCATTTCTTTAAGTCATTAATGCATGCCAACAGGAGACACCATCTAGCAATGTATATCAGAGCATGTGCTTATCATCAGTGAGAACCAGCTTCTAATCATAGCTGAGTAACCTCCTAGGAAAATTACTTAAGTTTGATTTTCATATCTGTAAAAGGGGATAGTAAAACTTACCTTATAGGGCTATTGTGAAGATTAAATGAGACAATGAATATAAAACACTTGGCATAGTGTTTGACACATAGTAAATGCTCATTAAATTATAGCAATTATTACTGTTATTACAGTTCCTTGATTATAAAAATGAGGCCAATATGACCAACTAGATAGCTGGGAGAAAATTAACATGGCCTTCTATATTTCAGATGCCTGTGTGCGATGCCATATACTTAGTATATCATTTGGTTGGATGGACAAAACCACAGGATGCATAAAATCCTGCTAAATATTAGAAGGCAATTTGTGAAAATATCTGATGCTCTTTAGACCATTTAACATTCTGTTTAAAGCATTTTATTCACCTGCTCCTACTCACGAGAAATCATCTGTGGTAGGTAAATAGCAAGAACTGAGCCTTCAATTTTTTGTTTGACTTATAGTTTCTTTAAGAAATATAGTAATTGAATGTTTTCAGCTGGGGAAGTAGAATATAGAAAATATTATAGATTTGTTTTCTTAAATAAATGAAACATACAAACTGTACTCTTTGTGTCTGGCATTTTCAATCAACATTATCTTTGTGAGATTTATTCATGTTGTTGCAGGTAGCCACAGAAAGCATTTACTTATATAAATATATCAAATTTTCTTCACCCATAATACTGATGTTGAATATTTGGGTTATTTGCAATTTGGATCGGTTACAAACAATATAGTACTGTTATACTTTACATATATATCTTATGCCTTTGCTTTTGGGAACAAGAAGAGATGCATTTCTGTTGAATAATTACTTAGGAATAGGATATCTGCATCATAGCAAATATTTGACTTTAGTAAATACTGCCAGTTTTCCAAAGCTGTGCCAATTTACATTCCCCAGAGCAGTGTATGGGTGTCCCCAGTATATGAGAATATGAGAGTGATGTTCTTCTAATTGTTTTAAATTTCTAAAAGCACTATTTCATTTAACTATTTTGGTGAATGCGTAGTGTTATTAGTGTTGCTTTACACTAGATACATCACTGTGTCATTTTCACATAAAGAGAGCTGCATTTCTTCCCTTCCAATATTTTTAATTTTTTCTTCTTTCTTATTGCACCCCTAGGGCTTTCAGTCAATGTTGAATAAAAGTGTTGGTATTGATAGATATCCTTGTCTCATTCTAACCAGCAAGTACTGTGTCTCAGTAGGTTTTTCATAAATGCTATTTATCTGATAAGGAAATTGCTTTTTATCCCTAGTTTGTTAGGGGTTTTAAAAATTATGAATGTGGAACTTTATCAATGCTTTTTGTTCATCATTTGAGATAAACATATAATTTTTCACATTTATGCCATTAAAGTGGTGAGTTACATTAAAGATGTACATCTCATGTATTCCATAAAAGTGATTTTTGAATATTAAACAAACCTTGCAACCCTGGAATACTCAACTTGATTGTGAAGTATTATTCTTTTTGTGTGTCATTTTATGTTTTTACTTATGAAGACTGACTTGTAATTTTTATTTTGTGTGATTTTTTTTTTCTAATATCCCATTTTTGTTTCATTGTCAGAATTATGTTGGCCTCACAAAAAAAAAAGGTTGAGAAGTGCTCCCTCTTTCTTTATTCTCAGAAGAGTTTTAATAATATTGCTCTTTTGTTGTTGTTGTTGTTGGAATCTCACTGTTGCCCAGACTGGAGGACAGTGGCACACTCACGGCCACTGCAGCCTCAACCTGCTAGGCTCAGGTGATCTTTCCACTTCAGTCTTCCAAGTAGCTGGAACTGTAGGCACATGTCACCACACCAGACTAATTTTTTGATTTATTGTAGAAACGAGTTCTCACCAAGTTGCCCAGGCTGGTCTCAAACTCCTGGGCTCAGGCAATCCTCTCACCTCTGCCTCCTGAAGTGCTAGAATTGCAGGCATGAGCCACCCTGCCTAGTCACTATTTTTTCTTTTTTAAATTATCAAAAGAATTGACCCTTAATGCCATCTGAGCCTGAAGATATCTTAGTGAAAAGAATTACACATTCAATTTCTTTAAGATACCTAAGATTATTCATTCTTTCTAATTATTCTTGTGCTAATTTTGGTTAGTTATGTTTTTCTCTGGGAATCTGTCCTTTTCCTCTGAATTTTTAAATCCATTTGCATGACTACTGTTAAAATTTATTTAGTATCTAAAAATATGTACTGATGTTCCCTTTCTTGACCCCAACATAAATAATTTGGTTTTTTTATTCTTGCTCAGACTTGTTAACAATTTATTTATTTATTTTTTGCTCTATGCAAAGTATCTGCTTTTTAACTTTGTGGATTTTCTCCATTTTACCTTATTGTTTTCTATTAATTTCAACTCTTCTCTTCATTGTTTTCTTTCCCTGCTTTATTAGTGTTTAATGTTCATTTTTAAAATGTTTTTTAAATAGATACTTGAATCACAGGTGTTTTTAAACTTTTTTTCAGGTATATTTTATGATTATAAAATTCTCATGAATAATACTTTTAGCAGCATTCTGTATGTTGGATACATAGGATTTTCATATTTTAAATTTCCATTTCAATTTTTTTCTTTGATGATTTATGGAATAGAATAGCTTAATTTTCAAGCACTTTGGGATCTTCTGATTATTTCTTTATTAATTTATAGCTTTTCCATTTGAATTCTAGCTTGATCATTCAATTGATTAGTTTTGATGCTTTGAATAATTTTGAGGCTCATTTAATGACCCTGCATATTTTCTTAGTCCATTTTCTGTTGCTACAACTTAATACCTTATATTGGGTAACTCAGAGAGAAAAGTAGTATATTTCCTGCAGTCTGGAGTCTGGGAAGTTCAAGGTCTTAGAGCCAAATCTGGTAGGGCCATCTTACTGCTAGGAAATCTCTGTAGAGTATCAAGATGGCACGGAGCATCACACATCAAGGGGCCTTATTAGAGACAGCCAAACTGACTTTAATAACAGAACTACTTTCATGATAACTATCTCAATTCCTCAATAACCTATCCATTCATGAATTGATTAATCTAATCATCTTTTAAAGACTCCACCTGTTAATACTATTACATTGGGGATTAAGTTTCAACATGAGTTTTGGAGGGGATAAACATTCAAACCGTAGTGCATATAGCAATTAACAATTTGGTCAATGTTACAGTGACGCTTGGAAAAAAATATATAATCTGTCATTATTTATTAGAGTATCAAAAAGACCAAGTGTTTTTCTGATTTCCTTTCTTTTAAAAATTCTTTTAGTTTTTTTTCCTATTTCTTATGAGGAGATACATGTTACATTTTATCGATGATTATGGTTTTGTATATTTCTTCTCTTGGTTCATCTAATTTCTGATGTTTATTTTGAAAGCCACATTAATAGAAGTATACAAATTAAAATTGTTATGTTTTCCTATAACCATTTTTATTTGCTTGTATAAAATATCCTTCTTCATCTCTAAAATTGCTTCTTGAAGCTTATCTTGTCTGTTACCATTTTTTTTCTTGCTAATGCTTACACAAAATGTACTTCTCATTTATTTATTTTCAATTTCTCTTTGTCTTTATTTTAAAAGCATGACTCTTGTGGAAGCAAGATGTTTCTTGTCTTTTAATTGGTGGATTTAGGCCATAATACTTATTATTATTGTTGCTTTTCTAGTTAATATTTATTCAAACATACACACATATTTGCCATTTATTTTGTACTTTATCTTTTCCTGAATTTCTATATTTCTATGTGGTATCATTTAAAAATTGCCTTAGTATGAGTTTGCTGGCAGCAAATTATCTCAAGTTTTACTTTGTCTGGAGCTATCTTCATTTTGTTTTGGCAAAGATATTTTCATTAGGTATAGAATTTCAGAAGATTCACTACTTCTTTTTAGAATTTAAAAATGTCGTTCTATCATCTCTGGCTTTCATTTTTTTCTGTTAAGCAGTCAGATAAAAGTCTTATTTTTGCTTCTTTGAAGGCACTGTGTCTTTATTTCCCTGTTTTTTAGAAGTTCCTTGTTGTTTATGTTTTACTTGTTTGTATCTCACCAGTCTTACTATGATATGCCTAAGTATCATTTTCTTTTATTTGTGTTTTATTGAGCTTGTTGTTTAGAGCTTCATGAATCAGTAATGTTTTTCATCAGTCTTGAACAAGTTTTGCAGTTTAATTTTTAAAAATTTGCCCCATCTCCTCTTTCTTCTTTTTCTGAAATTACATGGGTATTAGAGCTTATCTATATGTCTATATCTTATCATATATGTTTTATATGTCTTTTTAGCTCTTTTCTATATTTCCCACTATTTTTGCTCTCCATGCTTCAGTCTGAATATTTTCTTCTGACCTATTTATTTTCCATTTCACTAACTTTCTCTTGAGTTATATTAAATATCCAGTTAAACCCATCTATAGGTTCTTAACTTCAATTTTTGTGTTTTTCAGCCTTATAAATTTCATTTGATTGTTATAACTACATGTTTTTGATGACATTCTCATCTTACAATTTATTACTTAGACTATATTAATCAATAGCTATTTTAAAGTCCATGTCTTCTACCTCCAAAATCTGGATCACCTATTTCTGTTATGTATTGTTTCTCTTGTCTTATTTTTTAAATATGCCTGATATTTTATGGCTTATTGGTTATTTTTATCAAATGCTGGACATTTTGTATGAATATTATAGTGACTCTAGATATTATATTTTCCCAGAAAGGATTCAATCTATCTTGAAAAGCAAAAAAGTAGTGGATCAGTTCAATTCAGTCTGGGATTAAATTCAGACTTTGTAAGGTTCAGTCTATATATAATTTGTTTACATTCCTGGTGTGTGGTTTTCTGAGACTTCTACCAGAGCCCAGAGTGTTTCTTATGGCTGTTCCTCCTTGGTAGGTCATGTCATGAACTTCAATTTTGGTCTCATTGGTACCACCAAATTGCCAAAAATCTCTTATTTGCCTTTTATTCACATTGTGCTCTGCTTCTTAGTCTTTTGCTTTGTGTAGTTTGTCTAATATCTTGAGAGGAAGGCTGATGTAAATTTTGGTCTCATTTGTCTCAGCCTCCTTTATCCATGAGATTTCAGCAATCCTAAGCTACAATTTCTTTTTCTCTAAAACTATACAATTGCATAAGTCTCTGATGAATTATCCTTTTTTATTAAGTACTTTTCCCTGAAGAGACTGAATCTTGCTTTATGCCAAAGTGTTGCAGATAATCCAAGGATAAAAAGGAGAATACTAGAAGTTTGGTTTACCTCAGAGTGTTCTCTGAAATATGTTTGCTCAAGCCCTGGCTGCCCTGACAGCTTTCTGATATTAAGAGTGAGGTGGATATAAGTATTTCAGGTTTTCTAGTTGCTGTTGGATGGAGCATTGCTCATCTGCAATAAGCTGCTGCATCACAGCCAAAAGTGGAAATTCTGAACCAACTTTTATTGAATATTAATTATTTGCCAGGCATCATGTTAGGCCTTGTCTGTTATTGTCCATTTTTTTCAGGTGCATTTTGAATTTCTGAAGCCCAGAGTGTGAGACTCAGAGGAGCTAAGTAATTTGCTCAAAGCTGCTTTTAAAAGGCAGAAGGCTAACCCTGAATTGTGCCCCACTTCCTTAAAATAAAGGAAACAACAACAAAAAAAGGCAGAAGGAAGGAATAAACTTTCAAGGCCTTAAAACCTCTACTCTTTCCATCATATTAAGCCCAAAATAGGACTTAACAGACTATCTGGTAATATTTAAAGATTAATGGTGAACTTCTACCTCATGTTATTTGGTCCAAAATAGAATGTAAATGTTAATATCTGATATCCTATGTACTAATTTGTAATGGAGACTTTGAGATATCCAATAGTAATAAATATTGTCCACTAAATCTCATCCTTCACATTTTGAAGGAAATAATTCAGACTTCTGGCTTAAAGGAGTAGAAGATGGTTAAAAGAACAAATCAGGAAAGAGGAAAGGATAGAAAGGCAAGAGGAAGTTTTTTTTGGTTTTTTGGTTTTTTTTCCCTTCGGTGTGTGTGATGGGGATAGATAGTTCTTGTATTTTCAATGTAGAGCTGGGCATTAGGTTCACAAAAGGCAAAGAGGTGAATGATTACTTGCAGCGTGGAAGTAGTAGGTTGGTGATCTACAAAGTGCTGATATATCACACTCTTTCAGACTTTTAAAAAATCAGGTTTCTCATTTTTACTATGTAAATCTTTTCTTCTTATCCATAGTGATGAAAGGCAGGACAAGCATGTCAGGAAAGAATAACAACCAGGGGTAATAACAACTGTAAGTTGTCTTATGGACAGCCATGCATTTGACACTGAGTCCTCACATTCACGTTATCTCAGAGCATCACTTTGAGGCAGGCAAGAAAAAAAGTATCTGAAATTTTGTTACCACTATTTACTTTGGAGCTGAACTTGAAATAAGGCAGATCTGGTTGTGTTTAGCAAGAAAAATAAAACAGAACAAAATGGGAGTAAAAAATATGCCTAAGTTAACAAGTATAACTAGATAGAAGAAGTTGCTGATTAGGCATGATGGTTCATGCTTGTAATCTCAGCACTCTGGGAGGCTGGGACAGGATAATTACTTGAGTCCAGGAGTTTGAGATCAGCCTGGGCAATATAGTGATACCTCATCTAAATGAAAAAAAAATTTTTTTTTTAAATTAGCTGGGCATGGTGGAATGCCCTGTAGTCCCAGCTACTCAGGAGGCTGAGATGGGAGGACTGCCTGAGCCTAGGAAGCCAAGGCTGCAGTGTGCTATGATCATGTCACTGTATTCCAGCCTGGGCAACAGAGTGATACCGTCTCTAAGGGGGGAAAAAAAGAAGTTGCAGCCAGCTTGGATGTATATCTATAAGCTGGCATTATAGGAAAATTGGAGAACTGGGAGGAGAGAAGAGAGGCCTGTTTAGAAAATTAGAGATTTATAGACAGATTCAGGGGAGGAAAGGGGGAAAAGCAGGTGGAGAAGTGGGCTGTGCTTGGCTCCAGGCTTATGGGAGCAGCAATCCAAGGAAGGTTATCCAAAGTGGCACACCCACTGGGCATGCTATAAATAAGCACCAAAGTCAGATGAAGGACCTTATGGGTTTCAAATCAGTCAAACCTACCCAGGTGCAAAGTGTTTTGTGCTTGTAAGATTCCAGCTCACTTCTGTCTTGCCTAGAATCAGAGCTTTAGGGCCCCAAAGTTGAGGAGTTTGCAGAGGCACCACGCCAACCTGGAACCTCAGCTTGGATGTGTTATACAGGGCCAAGAATCTAGTGAGCACACAGGTTCTCAAATTCTCAGCTAGACACAAAAACCCCATCAGGCACAAGCTCTTCCTACAAAGGATCCAGGGGCCAACAATGGCTTCTCTGGCTGCTCTGTGTGCTGCTGCTTGCCTAGAACCATTCCTAGCTTTAAGCCTCTTACTTACATGCATGTGCTCATCCTTAAAGGATTTTTCTTTTTTCTTTCTTTTTCCTTTTCTTTTTTTTTTTTTTTTTTTTTGTTTTTTGATTAGGGGAATTGAACCAGGCTTGGTGTAAGTTGCACCCCAAAAGCAGTCCCCACCGAGAAATGGGTGGCG
>CAUYQG010205519.1:0-25199 GCA_963574415.1 Tarsius wallacei | reverse complement strand
GGGCAGGAAGGCCGGACGGACGCGAGGCGCGGCGCGGCACGCGGGCCGGCCGGCGCGTGTCCGGGGCGGGCGCTGCGGGCGGACGCGCATCCGGGGCGGGGCCTGCGCGGCGGGGGCGGGGCCGGGGCGGGGCCGGGGCGGGGCCGGCGGCGCTGTCCGGTGCTGAACCTCCGGCCGGCGCCGTCGCAGGAGCGCGGAGAGGCGCGGCGGGAGGAGCTGGCGGCGGCGCGCCTCCTCGGCCCGGGCTCGGCTGCCTCCCGCCGCCTCCCGGCGCGGCCATGGACTGAGCGCCGCCGGACGCGCCGCGGGGATGGGGCCGCCGCTCCCGCTGCTGCTGCTGCTGCCGCTGCTGCCGCTGCCGCGTGCGCTGCCCGCCGCCCCCGCGCCCGCCCCCCGCGGCCGGCAACCCCCGGGGCGCCTGGGTGAGTGAGCGGGGGCGCGGGGGGCGCCTGCGGGAGGGAGTGGGGCCCGGGAGAGCGCGCCCGGGGGGAGGGCGGCAGGGGTGGGGCCGGAGCAGGAGCGGGTCCGGGCTCCTGCAGGGGCCGCGGGCGCTGGGCGGCGAGCCCCGGCGGCCCGGCGTGCGCCGCTGTGCTCGCCCGCGACGCCGAGCCGCGCCCGTGCCGCTGCCTCAGTTTCCTCCCCTGCAGCCGCCGCCCCGCCTCGGGCGCCTGCCCCTCCCGCCCGGGCCCGGCCACGCGGCGCCCCAGCGGGCCCCCGCGAGCCGCCGACCGCTCCGGCTGGGGCCCGCGCCCTTGGACCCGGCGTGGGCGGCCCCCGCCCGCGCGCGATCGCGCCGCGTGTGCCGCGAGGGGGCCGGGCCGGGCCGCGTGGTCGGGGCCGCCCGCAGGGCCTGGGTTCCTCCGCTGCCGCCGGCCTCCGCCTCCCGCCCACCTGCTCCGCCGACCTGCGCTCTCGCCAGGCCGGCCCCTCGGCCAGCGCCGTGGACAGCAGAGGACATCTTCCCTGCCTGGCGGGCGGGAGGAGGAAGGAAGGCGACAGCCTTTCGACAGCGTCCTTCCGAGATGGCCGTTCCCCAAATCCCAGAAACCGGCAGTCCCGCACCTCCCTCCCAGCTAATCTTGTTTATTAAGAAGATTTGCCACAAAGCCGATGTTTCCAGGCGCTTGGGGCCAGGATTACTTAATGTAACAGATTAGAATAAGAGGTGTTAAGGGGCGTGGGGGGGGGCGCGGGTTTGGCCTGGAGTCCCCTTGAGGAGGCTGTCTGGTCTAGGGGATGCTGTATCCGTTAAAACGCCCCACAAACAAAAACTGCAGGGAAGGAAGTGTCCTGACACAGTCTTCTGGACTCACGTCCGCTACATTTCCCTCCCTGTGCTGTCCCTCCGCCTTCTGCCTGAACCACCTGCCCCTGCACTACAGTTAGTGGGATGTGGGGATGGGGAGCTGGGCCCTGCCCTCACTCTGTGGAGTCTAGGGCGCAGTGGCACGTGTGGATTCCTCACGTCTGAGGATGACTGCCAGAGCCACTGTTTGCCCAGGGCTAGCATGAGGCCCTGCCACCCTACACCAGGGCACAGGTCGTTCTGCCCAGGCAAGTCCGGCTTGGGAGCCGTGCACCACACTGGCCGAGAGGGCTGAGCTGCGCACCATCCTCTTGATGGGGTTGTCTTCCTTCCTCTGTCTGGCTTGAGCTGTCCTGTCACCTCATGGGAGAGCTGCTTGCTTGGCCAGACACCACTGACCATCTACACGTGAGCCAGATACTGGCAGTGAGTGTCAGCGGAGGCAGGGTGTCATGGCTCAAGCTGGAGGCTGGTCCTCGCTGCTCTCTTGGCCATGGTAATGGTCAGTTCATAGCATTTTGCCAAGATCACAGAAGAAGTCAGAGGGGGAGGTGGCTGTGGGAGGGAGCAAAGGAAGACCTGATGACAGAAGCTCATGAAGAGAAGAAAGTCGCTACGCCGTCTGGGCAACCCTGCCTAATGCAGCAGTGTCATTTCGGCTACAAGCAAAGTTGAATCAGATCATTACAAGGGGTGCCATGGTCCCCTCTGCTCTGATGGTGGTGTCACTGACAAGAGAACACCATGTTTCATAAAGGAGACTCATGGACACGGTCTTTTTACGGGACGACTTTAAGGACCCAGACCTCCTTAGACCTGTTTTGAGGACTGCTCTGGCTGGACATACAGGAAGAGAGATGTGAGTATAGTCTTCCCACTCTGGGGCCTAACTTGGGCAGCATATGGCCTCTTTTCCCTATCTAAGCGACCCGTGTGCCCTCTACCCACGGTCCTGTTTCTGACATCCTCGTGGAGAGTCCTGCTGCTATGCTCTCGAACACAGTCCCCAGAAAATGCAAGGAGAGTGTGTTCACTCGGGAGAGGCAGGTGCTGCCTTTGTTTCCCTTTTTCTGTCTGGATCTTGTGTGGTGATGGTCACACCAACTACCTTGTCCCAAATAACCGTGGGTGTTAAGGCTGCACAGGCAACCTTAAATCCAGCCCAGTGGTGCCCTTTGTGATCGCATGTTTATTTAGCTGCTAACCCTCTCCATCAGGCCGAGGCCTCCAGCACCCATAAGGCTCCAGGAGATTTGGGGCTTGCTCCTCTCTTGCATCAACAAGCCTTGCGTGTTAGAACTGGAGGTTGACGCTGCCGGGACCCAAAGACCAATTCTTGTATAGGGCGCCTGGGCTTGAGCAAGGAGCCTTCTCATTAGACAGGAAAGGAGCTCTCCATGAAACCCAGGGTCTGCAGTCACCACCTCCAAGTTTGTTCTCATTGTTTTGAGCCACACTCCACAATGCTGACTTATTCCAGGACAGCTGTTGGCAGCAACCCCAGGCCAGTGGGTGTTTCCCATTTCCTCTCCTCAAAGGACACTTTTTGCCCCTTAATCTTATTAGCTTCCTGCCCTCCTACCAGCCACTCTGCCCATCCCTCTCTGGTGGGAAGGGCTCCCTTATGGCATGAATTCATCAGAGCTGAACTTAGGGAGCGTGGCACCCTTTCTAGTGACATGAGTTTACTGTGCTTGCAGCCCAGATACCATTGCTGTGTTAGGTGGGACTGTCCTGGCAGCTTAAGAGTCTTCTCTCCACACATTTCCATCTTGAGTTTCCCTTTGCTGCCCCCTCCCCGCCACCTCCCCCCACCTCCCTCTGTGATTTCAGAGCATCCTTTTGTGTTCTCAGTGCTTTTTCCTTCAGTCAAACTTGAACATGAGCTCTTTGTTAATGGCTTTAAGTTATTCTTCAGTGACATGGAGGCCACTTTGTAAACCTGCTTAGGAAGCCTTCCACATTTAAGGGGTGGTTTTGAAAAGGACTATCCCCATAAAGAAGCATGAATTTCATTTGCCAAAGATAGAGTCAATCTTTCATGCAGATTTTGTTTGGAGAATCCAGATTCAGACTTAGCCTGCGCACCTGGCTGTGAAGGCAGGAGGTTGTTCATTTTGCTCCTTTGTTTTTGCCTTCCGATTTGCCTACACGTATTTTTCATTCAGCATTGAGCCCACTCGGGGCTGAGAAGCAGAGCCATCAGAGAAGGACTCTGCTGGCTTTGTGAATGTGATGGCGTGATTGTTTATTTTTAAATCAAAGGATTCTTCCTGCCACAAAAGCACAAATCCATCTTTGCTTCCTGGGGTCCGGAGCCTTTGATTCTGTTTGGTTGTATGGTAACGAGCAGTCTGCCCCTTCCCCACACCGAAGCCCTGCTTCTGCGCAGCTGTGAGCTTCTCTGACTGTTGTTTCCTGTCTCTCCTGCTCTGTCTCTATCCCCTCAGGTGCTGGTGTTCTGGGCCAAAAGAATGGGGTACATAAAAACCCTGGGCTTCCAGGAAAAGGAGGTACCAGATACTGGGCTCCCCAGGCAGCCAGATGCATCGAGCGGGACTGTGGGGTGGCTTTTTCCCATGTCCAGAGATGGCAGTTAAATGTGTCAGATTCGGAAGGGATAGACAGGGGACACAAGAGGTTTTAAATGGCTTCCTCCCCATGCAGAGTTTAGCTGTGCGTGGCAGCGCCTGGCTGTTCTTCCAAGCTGATTTGTTTTTGCACCTGATTATCGAGGTCATCCTTCAGTGGTGTCCACTGGGGAGGTGGTGGTGGGTGTTCACTGGTTGTAGTTCTCTTTCTACTCTGCTCGGTGGTGGCATTGGGTCCCACCACGGCATGTGCCAGGAGTCTCTGTGCCATGAAATGTGTAGGGGTGCTGAGCCCCAGCTTCCTGTGAAGAATCGGGCTACAGCTGTAGGGAAATGGGACTGAGGCCGGGTTGCAAAGCACAGCCCAAGGCTTAGCATCCCAAGGCCTCGTCTTTTGATGAACTCTGCGGTAGCATTGATTCTGTCACGTGACAATCATCTCTGCATTCTGGGTCTATTTTGTTCCAGTGTTGCGTACACTATTACCTAATTTGTGAATGTTGTTATCTAATCACTTTTCTGTGGGTTTTTGAAAGTTAGGAATAGGGGACTAGGAAGAGGCGTGATGTGTGAAGGAGAGACAGGGTCAGCTGAGCTGTCACCAGACATGGTCTCATTAAGAAAGTTCCAATCAGGGCCTCTGGGTTTGTGGGTGAGCTGTGACCACTGCCTCTTGGAAGGTTACCTTAGGATTTCAAATTCCTCATGAAAAGGTGTTTGTAACCAAATGTGGCCCAAACTAAAAATAACTCTGTGGCTTTGAGTGGCGGATATCTAAGTTATGCCTGGGCATGTGCGAATATTGCTAGTTTAAGAATTTTTTTTTGGTGTGTGTGAAGAGGCGAAGGAAAAGCTTAAGAAATGACAAAAAAGGTTTTCATGCAGCCCAGTCCCAGGAGACGGAGGCCAGATGAGCCTCAACTAACTAAGAACCTCTCTTATCTTTTCTGACATGATGTTCCACTTCCCAGAGAAAGCAAACAGCTGAATTCATGGCAGATAACCCTCTGTGCCACATAAAAGCACCTGGCAGCTGTTTTCACGTTAGTCTAAATTGACCTTCATAGATACAGACCCAGCTGGACTTATTTTTTAAATCTTGGTTGATAGAAGGCCAGAAACCCTGAGAAGCAGAAAATAGTCAATCCTCTTTTCTGCTGCTTGGAAACGGTGTGGAAATCGAGTGTGCTGGAGGAAGGACATTTTTTTCTTTTAATTTGTGCTTTCTCTAACAATTCTGCCACAACCACTGTTTAAACACTTAGAGCAGGAAGTTAAAAATGGGCGAGGCTTCCCTGGGAGCACCTTCTTCTTCACATATTAAATACCTTTTGTTGGTACATGGGTGGCTCTCACACGAGGCTCCAGAACTGCACTTTGGACTTTCCAGTTGTGTTTGTCTGCAGTGGCCTCTGTGTCGTTAATGCCAGAAATAAGATGTTTGGGATTTTAATTTCTTAGCGTTAACTCTCATCTGTGGAGGTGGGTGAGGGCGTTCTGCTTTGTTTTTGTCTGCTCCCTCCAATAGTACTAACTGGGATTCAGAAAACCAAGGACCAGGAATAGTGGTGGTTCTTATGAGGGTGTCAAGGGCATGGTATGAGAGAGGATGCGCTGACAGTTACAAAACAGACTGTGGAACTCTGTTTCAAAAATCTTGGTTCTTTTTTTTCTTGAGGTTTACCATGTTCTGTGTAGATTCAGAGGGCCTCCTCTTCTATCGGATGCAAACAGTTCCATCATCCTCAAAATCACCCACTGCTCTGCCTTCGTAGTGACTGCTGCCCCATCCTGTAACCCTGAACAACCCCAATGTTGAACCTCTGAGCTTTCCATGTGTGCTTATGTGTATTCCTTAGAATAACCTTGACTGGCGAGTATTTCTAGCTCCATGTTACAGATGAAAAGACTGAGCTTGGGATGGTTAAGGAATGTGCCATAGGATGGCAGTGCTGGGGTCAGGTCCTAGGGCTCTGGAACCTCCTTCCTCTCCTCGTTAGTGATCCCAAGATGGGCCTGGGGTTAGCCCTGGTGGGATGCAGGAAGATTCGATGTGCTGTCAGAACACGTCCCTCCAGCTTCACAGAATAAGGACCACTGCTTCTGCTTCTTACTCGTACAAGAGCAGGGCTCATTCACTTGTCAGACTGCTTTTCTCAGGAGCTTCAGAGCTTCAGGCCATCGGGATTTTAAAGTGGTCTTTGGCACTGGGCGGGGGTGGGGAAGGGCAGGGGTTTTTGTTTTGGGTGACAGATTCAAATATTTGGTGTGATGATGTTTGGAAATGGCTGACTTGTTTTTGAAGACTTTTAGCTTTCCCATAATGGCAGGGAATAGAAATGCCACCCGTAGAATTCATTACTTGATATGGCCATAAAAATTCTGTGTTCAGAATGCTTGCTGGGCTTCCATCAGGGTTTTTAAAAAATACGGTGATGCAAACACCAAAGAAGTGAGCTCTCAACTCAGACTTGTTATAACAAATGCCCACTTCAGAATAAGGGGCAAAAGAGGGATTACTTTCAGAAGGAAATTTTAAGAGTAGGTTTTGTTTAAGCTTGACATTTAGAGTAGCAAACAAGCCAAGGGGTGGCTCATTTTAGTGACTTGATATTCTTCTCTGAAGTATGCTGGTAGAAGGAGAGAGTGAAAATTTCCATGCTAGGACACAGAGCGGCACTCTGTGTCGCTGCATGGTTCTAAAGCCCATTTGGGTTTCTGATGCAATGTCCTATATACAGTACAAAGGATATGTTTGGAAGTGGTTTGTTTGGTGGAAAGAATTTTCAGAAGAAAGGCTGACCTGCTTTCCAAGGGGAAAGGACTTCATATTAATGGCACAAGTCATTTCTGGTTCCAACAGTGAAATACATTCAATCTGTAAATGGATGGAGCAAGTAATAAAATTGGCAACCAGAAACTGATGCATTTTCCATTTGGAGCAGTGGCTTTAATCCAGCTCAAAAGCAGCAATTAACCTGTGGTACAATTTGAAGCCACCCCAGGAGTACGTGTGTTCTCTGAAGTAGTCAGCCTCTAAAGGAACCCGCCTTGCACACCAGCAAAAGCTCTGTTTCTCAGCAGGAGTCAGGGGATGGATGTGGGTGAAGCAGCCCAGGAGCTGCCGTCTGGCAGACTTCCCACCTCAAGTCCATTCCGCCCCTCAAAGCCCTCTTTTACCAAGAGTCACTGAATTGTGCTCTGCTCTGCCTAAAAATAGGCCAAGGTTGAAACCACTGAGTGTCCATTAGATTTGAGTGTGGTACGAGCTGGAACGCAGATGGGATCAAAGACGTTGTGGGCAGTACAACCATTAGTTCCTATGGAGAGGCACTGGTCCTCATGGCTGAAGCCTTCTGGCATCCATGTATCTGCTTTGTCATAGCGTTCTGGTCCTTGAATCCATGAAATAGTCAACATGGACTTTTGATCAGTTAAGGCATTTTCACTGGGCTTTTTCACTGAAATGAAAAGAGGATTTTCATTTTCGTTTTTCATTTTTCACTGAAATGAAGAGAGGATTCTAGCAGAGACAGAAGTTGCAGGGCACTTAGGAAAATGTGGTGGGGGATGCATGGAGATGGGTCAAGAGCACAAATCAAATGGCAGGCGCAGCCTGTTGCCTGATTGGGAGGCGGCCTCCTCTGACCAATTTGATGCTTACAGTGTGCACTTACATTCACGTTAGAAGTCAAGAAAAATGTAAGACTTCACCTATAATCTCTCTGAATTTACACCTGGAACAAAATACTTAGTTCTTCTTGCTTTTGAGAGATCATATGACATGGATGGGAGAGTCTGTGGTGACTACGGACTTTCGGACAAGTCCTGGTTGCTGCTATTTCTGGAAGCTCCAGGTTTCTCCAGTTGATATTGGAGGTCGGTGGAGCATGGAATATTGTTATTACTGAAGATAAGATTACTTTGGAGAGTCGTGCAAGTCTCAGATAAACTGACCATTGAGATTTTTGTAAAAGCACTAGTATTGTTTGAAATAATAATATCATATATATCTACACATGCATATATATGTGTATATGTAAGACATATATGCATTTTTTTTGAGTTAGAGTCTCACTCTGTCACCCAGGCTGGAGGGCAGTGGCACAATCATGCTCAATACACCCTCAACCTCCAGGGCTCAGGCGATCCTTCCTCCTCAGCCTCTCGAGTAACTGGGACTATAGACATGTGCCCCCTTGCCCAGCTATTTTTAAAAATTTTTGACTTTTGGTAGAAACAAGGTCTCGTTATATTGCCCAGACTGGTCTTGAACTCCTGGGCTCAAGCAATCCTCCCACCTTGGCCTCCCAAAGTGCTGGAATTGCAGGTGTGAGCCACTGCGCCAAGCACATCCAAGTAGGTCATATTCAACGAGGATGCAGGCCTGATTGTGTTGAGATGATGAGAATAATTAATGGTGATGGCCTGTTCGCAATTTGTCTAGCATCATCCCTTCAAAGGGCTGAAAGCCCTTTAATAAAAGAAATGTGACTTAAATAACATTCTTACAAGTTTGAGTGGAAGGTGTAATAAAAAGACATAGTACAAACTCTTTTTTAGATATGCTAAACACTTTCTTTTTAAATATTTTATTATGTAATATTTGATAAGTGCAAGATTCAGAGCACGTTTTTAGTAAACTTGGCATGTCTAGGTTGTACTGTTTTTAAGTGTCTGAATTTTTGTCTTGTCAACTAGCTCGCCTGGGCTGCTCTGTTGGCTATTCCCTTTGTGCTCCTAAAGTGAGGCTGAGCCTCTGGCCAGTTAGCTTTGCTCGTGACCTGCACGTTGAAGGTGGACAGCTTCTTGTGCCCGACATTCCTGCCTGTGGGAATGGCAGGGTGACAGGGATGACAGGTAGCACAGAGTCTTTGTTAGGGCTCAGTGCATGCCTTGGGAGTTTGCACAGCATCCTTTCTGGGGTAACTCCATTTGCATAGGGCCGTGTCAGTTTCCCAAAGGGGTTGGGTATGGTGGCTGTGCCTGTTATTCCAGCACTTTGGGAGGCCGAGGTGAGAGGATTGCCGGGCCTAGGAGTTTGAGGCCAGCCTGGGCAACATGGTGAGATCTCATCTCTACGATAAATTAAAAAATTAGCTGGGCATGTTGGCACACACCTGTAGTCTCAACTACTTGGAAGGCTGAGGTGGAAGGATCACCTGAGCCCTGCAGGTCAAGTCTGTGGTAGCTGTTATGGTGCCACTGCTCGCTAGCATGGGTGACAGAGTAAGACTCTGACTCAAAAAAAAAAAAAAGATTCCCAAAGGGTGTTCCATGGGCTTCCGTCATGTCCCATATTGGGCTCTGGATGGACCCATCTCTGCTGACATGTCCCCTACTTGGAGATCATGGGCTCTGGATGGATTCATTCCCACTGTTGTGTTCTGTACTTACTTGTTTTTTTTCCCCAGCAGCCTTTCACTTAGAGGAAATGAAGATGAGGGTGGTTGCCCACCTTGCAGTTCGTACTTTCATAAGAGCTCCCAGGGATGTGTAGACCCCATGCTCGTTAGGGTTGGGGCGAGGGTTAGAAGTAGACATGCACATTTCCACCTTGCCCCCGAATCTCTGTCCTGACCCCTGCCATCAGCTGCTGGCTACCCTTGCTCTGTGGCTGACTCTTGTGGTGTGTGCCTCACATTTGCTCATGTCAGCAGCACGTTACCTCCCAGAGAATAGCAGCAGAGACACTTGTGAGGAGGGACAGCCAGAGGTGCCAGTAGGAGGCAGGGCCTGGGTGGCAGCCAACACCATCCTCACAGGAAGACTCGGTGCTGTAAGTGGTGGGTCTGGAGTTTGCCCCACGATGGCCCTCCTCGCTGTCAGTCCTAATTCTCTTTCACACCTGTGTCTGGGAATGTGCTTATGAAATAGACTTTGTGGCAGAGTTGCATTGGAACAGAGACACTGTGACAGCAGAAGTGGGACTGTATGGAGATGTCCCTTCTTGCAGAACTGAATGTGTGGACTGAAACTTGTTCTTTATGCATGCACCTGGCTTGGTGGCCATATGGGCCGCCTAGGCCAGGTAGTACCCAGCCGTGAGATCCTGGGCATGTTTGCAAAGCACAGCTCTATCTGAGTGACCATGACAGGAAAACACACCCCACCCAGGCTTTGGAGTGCCTGCTTGCAGCTTGTTTGGGATAAGAAGCAAGTACTTCAAGAGGGAAAAAAAAAAAATATATATATATATATATATATATATGAGGGGGACCCCAAAAAACCAGAATTTTCAGAGGGCAGGGTCCTTGTAGTACAGGTGTTCCTGATATATAACTGTTCTAGGAATCCATAAGCATCACTGTACTGGCTAGCATTGTTGTGTGAGGCTGCATTCCACTTCAGTGAGTTTTTCTCATTTGAGATTCTTTTAATGCATTTGCTCATCTCATGATGGATGATTTACGAGTGCTCCTGCCCACATGGCGCTGAGTGTTCAGCAGTTTTTGACCCCAAACAGCATGACCCCTGTACCTCACCTCCCTATTCACCTAATCTCACCCCAAGTGACTTTTTTTGTTTTCCTGGATTAAAATAGTCCTCAAAGGGAAATGTTTTGTGGATGTGGAAGAGAAGAAACAAAAAACGGCAGAAACACTGAAAGGCATCAAAATAGACAAGTTCAAAAACTGTTTTGAGCAGTGGAATAAACATCTTGACAGATGTATTGCATCACACGGAGAGTACTTTGAAGATGACTGAAATTTAAACATTAAGAGTAAATACACAATTTTTTTTTGAGTTGGAGTCTCACTCTGTCACCCAGGCTGGAGTGCGGAGGTACACTCACGGTCGCCCCAGCATCGACCTGCTGGGCTCTGGTGATCATTCTACCTCAGCCTTCCAAGTAGTCAGAGCTACAGATGCACGCCACCACACCTGGAATTTTTTATTTATTGTAGAGACAAGGTCTTGCCAAGTTGCTTGGGCTGGTCTCGAACCCACAGGCTCAGGTAATCCACCCGCCTTGGCCTCCCAAAGTGCTGGGATTACAGGCTGAGCCACCAAGCCTGGCCAATACAAAATTTTTAATAAAGTAATTCTGGTTTTTTGGGGGTGCCTCCCTCATATATATATATGTATACATGTACACACACACACGTTGTCCCGACTGGAGTGCAGTGGCACAACTGTATTTCATTTCTGGCTTGACCTCCTGGGTTTAAGCGGTCTTCCAACCTCAACCTTCTAGTAGCTGGGATTGTAGGTGCCCACCACTTACCTGGCTCAGGAAGGGGAAATACTGACAAGTACATAAGCGGGGACGTTGAAACCCAGAGAATACTTTTTACGTGAGTTTTTCATTGCTGTGAGTCTAAGCAGAAGGAAGCATTTTGATCATTTGAAAACTGAAACATGTCTAAATGGGAAAATTATTTTTTGAAATAAAGATTAGATTCTTAGTTTAGTCCTTTATGAAACACAATCTACTTATTTTTAAATTTCGATTGTAATTTCTAATACTATTGAAATGACTACTGGTTATGCTTATATTGTCTCTCAAAAGATGCCTTGATTTAGTGCTATTCTGAGAAAATAAAAGAAGCAAAAATTTGCTAAAAATTTGGATATTTATGTAGATACGCCTATTTTTATTCACCAAATATTCTGAGGGAGTGAAAATGTAAAACTCATTTTAGGGTGATAGTAAACGATATTATTAAACAGGAGTAAATGTTAAAAAGTGATATGTTCAATCTAAATTGGTACTGCTGAGGAATGTACAACGTCTGTTTAGTGATTAAATGTTTTTCCTAGGACTCTGAAGGAACATCGGCTATCCAAGGTAAGTTTGAAGTCAAGCGCTATGCAGGAAAAGAATGTTCCAGATCGTCATAGGTAATCTTATATAGCACATGTCTTACAAAGACTGTAGAAGGTTGAATGGGCACTAACTCCAAAATCAAAGTCCCATTTTGAAAGATTCTACTCAGGTATGGGTATGTTGCTTTGGGCAAAGAGCAAGTATAGTATCTGTTCTTGTCCGTGTAGTATCTGCTATGTTCTCTATTCAAACGTTGACATAGTTCTTCCAGAACATTAAGAGATGCTGCTTGTCTCGTGAGATGAATGAATTCAGGGAAGAAAAACATATCCTTTGAAGAAAGAATGGAGGGCTGTTTAACCTCCAGCCTGGAGAAAAAGAGGGTGATTAGTCTAGGGGTGACCAGTTCTCTTGTCTACACATCAGTGGTGGCTCTCAACTGGGGGGCGGTGCGATGACCCTGGGGCTGAATGAGTGGAGGCAGGGACATGCTAAGCCTCCTGCAGCACACGGGACGGCCCCGCCCCATGGAACCACCTGCCCAAATGCCTGCAGGCTATGGAGGGGTCCTGGCGCAGAGGGAGGAAGCTGTAGGCCGTGCGTCCTCACGTGCGTGAAAGGAGAAAACCAGCTTAAACTGTGGCCAAGCAAACTTTAAAAGAAAGAAAGAAGTCTCAGCCCTTCTACACCATCCTCCAATTCTGGCCAGAGTGACCACCACAGCTGAGAATGTGATTCTGTCAGTCTTTTGCCTGAAAACACCCCCCTGCCCATCCACACCTTGTGACGTGGTCCAGGCCCTGCCCACAGCTCAAGGGGCCCTTGTGCCCTCTGAAGCTGCTCCTACCTCACCCTCTGCCCCTCCAGGCCTCTCCTCTCTACTGCTCACCCAATGGTGTCGCGAGGCCTGATGGCGCCGCCAACAGAAATGTGCATTTGTTTATCACATATGTGTATATAGCCTTACTTACAAGTTACATATGTACTCTACTAAACTCATAATATGTTTATTATAAAACATTCAAAACAAATTTAAAAGAAACGAAAAAGATTCAACATTGCTAACGATTAAAATATTTCATTGAAGATGCAAACACTTCTTTGTACTCACTAAAATTTTTATTATGAACAACATTTCAAATGCTCAGTTTTTGTTTTTTGTTTTTTGAGGTGGGATCTGATTCTGTCATCCAGGATGGAGTGCAGTGGCACTATCACAGCTCAACGCAGCCTCGACCTCCTGGGTAGCTGGGACTACAGGCACAGGCCACCACACCTGGCTATTTTTTTTTTGTTTTTCATAGAGACGAGGCTTTGCTATATTGCCTAGGCTGATCTCAAATTTCTGGGCTCAAGTGATCCTCTCACCTCCACCTCCCAAAATGCTGGAATTATGGGTGTGAGCCACCATGCCTGGCCCAAATGCTCAGTTTTTAAGTGTCTTTATTCTTGACAGCTTCAAGCTGCGGTTATCTGCTGCCTCAATGCACAATATGCACTTTGAACCGTGCTTGTCATTAATGATAATGTGTGTAAATCCATATTTGAGAAAGTCTGAAGGATGATTTTTAATCTTTTCTGCTGTCTTTTTGTGGGTCTAATTAAATTGTGATGTTTTCCTCCTCAAAATGCTCCCACTAGAAAAAAGACAGATTTTCTTGTGTTTGTGTTACCATCAACCATCCAATATTTCTTTGTAAGAGTCTTTTCAAATCTCTGGGTTGTTTTGTGTTTGGTAAAAATAGGTCATTTAACTCATAAATCTCTTCACAGGCCCTCAGAGACCGCAGCCTGTCTGGAGAAGGACTGTGCCCTTTGAGAATTGTTTGTGCTTGGGCACCAGGACCCATGAGGCCATTTCCTGTGGCCTGGTGGGGCTACAGTGTCAGCCTATGTATCAGATAGGTTTGATTTTTAGGTTGGTCTAAGGACATATCTCAATATATACGCTCAGTAATTTTTGCTGAATAAATGAATAAATTACAGCTGGGCACGTGACTCACACCTATAATCCTGGCGCTTTGAGAGGCTGAGGTGGAAGGATCTTGAGCCCGGGAATTTGAGACCAGCTGGGGCAACATAGTGAGAGACCTTGTCTCTAAAAAAAAAATATAAATAAATGAATGAATAAGTCAATTATAGACTTTCAGAGCTGGAGTAGAGTCTCTAGCTCCATCTTGTCAATTCATAAGTAACTTCTACCTAAGGAGGTTCAGACCCAGGCATGTGGAGTGACTTGCTGTCGGCTTTGCTGGATGGAGGCCTGGGAAGGGTGATGAAGGTTCTTGGCCCCTTGGTCTTCAGAAGAGCCCTGGCTGGGGTCAGGAAGCCTGCAGAAGACACCTCAGGAGGGTCACCCCTCTAGACGCCGTCCAGCTTGGTGACCCTAGGCCTGCATTTATGACCCTACACTATTTTTTAAAGCGATACCAAAGGATAACTATTTTCACAAATAGCATAATCTCATTTTGAAAACTGCTTGACTGTGTCTGATTTAGTCTAGCCTCAGCAGCACCCAAAGCTGATGCTTTCTCCATTGTGAGGAGTGGATCCTCTTCCCATTCCCACCTTATTTCTCTGAACGTCTCCAGTTGTTTAGCTTGGAATAAAATGTTCATGAAATACAAAGCCATGCTGATGGTCAGATGAGGCATCTGTACTGGGGGACAATCATTCATTCCTAATGAGGAAAATGAGGGAAGGAAATACATTTCTAGACTCTGAACCCCAGAAGACTCTCACTATTGTTCATTCTATTCAACAGCAAAAACATGGAATCAACCATGCTGCCCATTGAAACTGGACTGGATTTTAAAAATGTG
Source organism: Tarsius wallacei (assembly GCA_963574415.1). Lineage (NCBI taxonomy): Eukaryota > Metazoa > Chordata > Mammalia > Primates > Tarsiidae > Tarsius > Tarsius wallacei. The sequence goes on along the minus strand of CAUYQG010205519.1, from coordinate 10,709 downwards.
GCACATATACACTATGGACTATTACACAGCTATAAAGAAGGACAAACATGGACTTGGCAACAACTTGGGTGAATTTAGAGTCAATAGTACTCAGTGATCTATCACAGAAACAAAGAACTGAGTTCTGTATGTTCTCACTCATAAGCAGACCCTGGGCATCTATCATAATACTGTCAGAAAGGGATTGGCAGTAGTGGGGTCCTGCCTGGGTAGGGATGGGACACAACCTCAATAAGGGTGCCAGATCTCAAACCAGGCAAAGTAGGGACCAAAGGGTGGCCCAGACTGTATCTGTACGATGTCCACTTGTATACCTAATCCTGAATTGTACCCCACATCTTTAAAATCAAAAATATATTAAAAACTTAGATTCTTAGTCTAAGAATGTTTTGAAATTAATATAATGACTACTCTTCAGCTTAGAAAATGTCACAGAGTGTGATTTATTCATTTCTTTAGAGACGGAGTCTTGTTCTGTTGCCCAGGCTGGAGTGCAGTGGTATGGTCATAGCTCACTGCAGCCTTGGGCTCTTGGACTCAAGCAATCCTCCCGCCTCAGTCTCCTGAGTAGTTGGGACTACAGGTGCGAGCCACCATACCCAGCTATTTAAAAAAAGTTTTCGTAGACGTAGGATGGAGTAGAATCTCTAGCCCCATCTTGTCAATTCATAAATAACTTCTACATAAGGAGGTTCAGACCCAGGCATGCGGAGTGACTTGCTGTCGACCTTGCTGGAGGGAGGCCCGGGGAGGGTGATGGAGGTTGCCCAGGCTGGTCTCAAATTCCTGGCCTCATGTGATCTTCCTGCCTCGGTCTCCCAAAGCTCTGGTATTACAGGAAGAAAGCCAGTGTGCCCAGCCTATGTGTTTAGGTGAAATAAAGTGTAAGTCATTCAGAAAGTATATACTCATTTGCAAGCTGACCAGACTGTCAGCATCAGTAGGCTAAATGGTATAGATGATGGTCTCATCTTTATTTAGAAACTACCATTTCTAATCACTTTTTACTGAAGGCGTAAAGTGATTTCAGTGCCAAAGATCCCAAATAGAGTTCTGTGTCCAATAGTGGTGGACTCAGGGGTATGACAAACCCTCCCACTGAATACACAAAGGATCTGGGCAAAATGTGAGAAATACAGGAAGGATCAGAGCGCAGAGTCAGAGGGTGGAGACCTGGGTGAAGGTGGGGATGGCACTTGGGGTCACCGTTTCCTAGAGATGTCAGCCAGTCCTGATCAGGAGCCTTGGGAAACCATTGGGTGAGGGTCCCTGGTGGGCCTCAGAGACTGGGAGCCCAGCAGACTGCACCCCAAAGGAAGGGAACAGCAGACAGGACAGCCCTTGAAGGCTCAGAGGCGTTGAGCTGGCTGGGCTCCCAGGCAGTTAGGGCTGTCAGCGCTGCCGGACCCTCAGCAGCCAGACAGAAGCAAAGTGGATCTCCTCTGGAGGATGGTAGCACCACAGACATTCATATCGACATCTAACACCAGAAAATATAACACTTTTAGGGAAGTTCAGATGTTTATCCTTTTCAGATTCCTCTGTCTCACTGTAAACAAAGAGACAATTCATCAGATTTTCACAGATGAGCATTCAAGGGCTGAAGGAGCCGTGTCCCTTGTAGGTGGAGAACAGGACCAACTGTCTCCCGGTACTGGCCTCTCAGGGAGGAGTTCAAGGCCGGGCAGTTATTCCCTCTGCCTGTTTGTGCTCTGTGCAGCTTGTGCTTTAAATGGAGACTCGGCTGCGTCTCTGGTGTCTTATAGATTAACAATTAGGAAACATGGAACATGGAGAATGAGTAGAATGAGAACAGGAATGAAAGGCACCTGACTGGGTTCCATGAGCCTTGTCCCTTTGCACAGACTGCCTGCAAGTGGCGGCGGGTGGCTCACGACCTCCCTGCCCGCCCCTGGGATCTGACGGTCTGGATTCTGCTGTGGCGCCGGGCCTGATTATTCTTTCCCATCCCTCCATGGCTCTGGTTTGGAGCAGAGCCCTCTGTGTATGGTTCCAGGAGGCTCCCATGAGTCCCGTGTGAGGGGCACCCAGCTGTGAGGCAGGCCGTGGGGGGACCTGGGCACACCTGATGTGGTGTGGCTGGGGCAGGGTGGGCAGCCAGCAAGGCCCTGGAGACGTTAGGTGAGGAAGGCTGCGTGATCACAGGGGAAGGACGCGAGTCCTGTGTGTGGTCAGTGACGGGACAGCAGTCTGCAAGGCAGGGTTGCAGGTGGGACCGGGCAGAGGGGCTGGGAGGAGCTGGCCCTGCCTGCTTGCTGCCGTTGATGGGCCGCTTTCTCTGGAGTCTGCTCTATGTCCCCTCTGCGGACTTTCCTCTGTGATGATCCAGAGGGAGAAGTTTTCAGATGAGAACTTTAGGATGAGAAAGAGGGCATCACAGTCGTCCTCATCATCGTTAACAGACACCGTGGGAGCTTGCGAGGGCCAGGTGTCCGCAGGAAGTAGCCAAGGAGATGCCCGTAGGAGGTCACAGTGTGTGCGGCAACCCCCAGAGGGTCGTTAGAGTTGAGGACTATTGTCAGTGTTAGAGCTGACTCCTTCCAGGGAGAGTTGTGGGCCTAGTAGCTCATAGATTAAGCAGATGGCCTTTGTTTTCTCTTTTTATTTTATTGTAAAGATGTGGGGTACAATTCAGGATTAGGTATACAAGTGGACATCGTACAGGCAAAGTTTGGGCCTCCCTTTGGTTTCCACTTTGCCTGGTTTGAGATCAGGTACCCTTATGGACTTGTGTTCCTGCCCTCTCATTTTCTCTTTTATAAAATGGGGACACAGTCGTGAGCACTGAAAGATAGGACGTTCTGGGAAGTGATCGGGCCTGGCCCATGGGGAGCCTCAGTGCCACTGCTGTTGTTGTTATTGTTAGCGCTGGTTCCCACAGCCTCAGTGGAGAGGGCAGGACAGACAGCCCAGGGCCAGGTTCAGGGACACACAGAACTGGAGGCCCAGGTGCCTTTGTTTTCTGGGCCGGGGGTGTTTGACAATATCTGGCATGGGCCTTTCTTGTTCCTCCTCATGGTGCCACTAGGTTTCTCCTTTTTGTAGTGAAGGGCCCAGCAGGCATGGACACCCTGTGATGCCCTGGGGCCACTAACTATCCTCTGTCCTGGGTCCCCTCCGCCCTGTCCTTTGCTTTAACTTTCCGGTGAGGAATCTTGGGTTTGGTCGTCAGGCTGCTCTGAGGAGCCCTGCCGGGGTTGGTGGTCTGGATCTGGGCCTGGACTTGGTGAGGCCCCTGCTTGATACTTTTCTAGGTCACTCAGGTATGATCAGGTTCTGGGAATTCAATCTACACTCCTTGGTTTATAACCCGAATATCAGCGTGTTCACTTGGTGAGATGTATTCTGGGAGTAACCCAGAGGGAGTATCCGCACTGTGTCTGCCTGAGGCCCGGGCCTGGGACTACCTGGCCCCAGTGCCTCCTCTGCAGGGCCAGTACCAGTGGCCCAGAGAAGTGATGAAAGACATGCTCTTATCAATTCAGATGTATGCAACTTAAAAAACTTCTCAAAATGCTAAGGTTATGTGTATGTTTTTTGATGTTAATAATTTCTTTTCTTTTCATTTTTTTGAGTTGGAGTCTCACTCTGTCACCCAGGCTGGAGTGCAGTGGCATGCTCACGGCCACTCCAGCCTCGGCCTGCTGGGCTCAGGCAATCCTTCCATCTCAGTCTTCGAAGTAGCTGGAACTACAGGCATGCGCCACCATGCCTGGCTACTTTTTTGATTTATTGTAGAGACGAGGTCTCGCCAAGTTGCCCAGGCTGGTTTCAAACCCCTAGGCTCAGGCAATCCTCTCACCTCCGCCTCCCAAAGTGCTGGGATTACAGGCGTGAGCCACTGCGCCCAGCTGATGTTAGTGATTTTTTACGACAGCACATGCAAGGATTTTTTTCTTAAACATTTTTCATTGGAAACAAAGATTTAGCAATCTTACGTGTAGGTTACCTCCAGTAAAAAAAAAGTGGTAACTGTATCTGTGAAATTTTTAAAAAAGTAGAAACCACTGTTTTAATGAATATCTGTATGAAAGGTGACAGGTGGATACCATTTGCTCTAGTAATATTTGCTTAGAGCATTTGCGGTAAATCTCTTGGTTTCATGTAATATTAACCAGGCGTATGATTTGCACCAATATTTTAAGACCTTCTTTTCCTGAACTTTTCTCAGTATTTCAGAAAAAAGGAAAGTGTGCCTGAAGACTGTTTCTTTCTTCTCCAAACCAGGGACCGGATGGAATTATCTGAAGTTCCTGCCATCTCTGGGAGTGACATACAATTTGGGCTTTGTGACGTTGTGTGTGACCCTGGGAGGATTGTCTCCTCTCCCTGGATCTCAGTTTCCTCATCCATGAAATAAGCTGAACTAGAGACACTATTTGTAGATCTACAACTTAAAACATTGGTTTTGAATAAATGAAAGAGACCCAGGCATGGCAGCTCATGCCCATAGTCCCGGCTACTTGGGAGTTTAAGGTGGGAGGGTGGTTGGAGGCCAGGAGTTAGAGAACAGCCTGGGCAATGGAGCAAGACCCTGCCTCAAACAAACAAACTAACAAATAAATACATGAAAATAATAAATGAAAGCATTTCTGTATCAACTCATGACCATTCTTAACAGCAAGCTGGTCATTTCTGCATCCAGGCCAGACTTGGAGTGGGGGTGACCTGGGACTCCCTGTCCCATACACCTGGGTGACAGGAAAGGATAGTACGAGATGAGCTATTGGGCTCCCCGTGGTTCTCTTTGCTCCTTGGTTCCCCACCATGTGGGGTGGGTGTGGTCCTTGATGGACCCCTTCCAGAGTGCCCGAGCCTCAACGTCTGTACCCTTTCAGCATGAAGGGTCCTCCATTGGCCTGCTTACTCCTGGAGGGCGGTGTCCCTGGCCAATGCCTCTTTCTCTGTGTTTCCAATTAGTCAATAACTTGGATGTTAATTGGGGACCTGCCTGCCTTGCAGGCGGCCCAGCCTGGGCTCAGTGCGTGGCAGGAACTTAATGAGTGAAAGCGGAGGTCTGCACAGAGCCTGCCGAGTCTCAGCCTTGACAGCTCACGTCACCGTAATGAAAAGCCTTCCTAAAAATAAATGCGGCCTGCATAACATCTCATACGTTCTGTTTGGAGGGTGGAAAATGCAGTCGCAGGCACAGCCGGCTCCATCAGGCCTGTTTGTCACAGTCACAGGACGTCCAGTCCTTCAGTCTAGGAAACACTGGGGCAAACACCGTAAATAGGTGGGAGGTGCATGTGGGTGCGCCAGCTGGCAGCCCACAAGGCCCCTGCCCTCTTGGACATTTGATCACATCCACCTTCTGCATGTGGGCTGAGGAGCAGCCTCATCCACAGGAACCTGTGAAAATGTAGAGGCCTAAGTTAGAAGGGCAGAGAGCTGCTCCCATCACCCTCCTCCACACCGGAAGAGAATGCTGTGTTTTCTCTGTTGGAGACTTTTCAAGGAGGAAATTCAGAAAGAACTCCAGTTTCCCAAGGCTGGGGCTCTTTAATTGTTTAGAGGTCACGGCACACACGGAGCATCTTGTGTGTGCTGCTCTGGGGCTGGAGGTCATGGCCCGGGCGCTGGAGGTCAGGGCTGTGGGGAGGGCCTGCCAGGGCTCCACTGGTCCAGAGACGGACCTTGAGTGGTGATCCGGTCACCTTGGCGGCTCTCTGACACTCTTCTTGCATTGCTCAGGCGTTAAAACTTGGCTAGCAGAACCTTGTGATGTCAGTTTATAAAACAAGCAATTTTATTGATCTTTAGTGTTATCAAAATTATCCATAATCTCAGGGACAGATTTTTAAAGATATTCAATATATTTGTCCATTGTGACTCAATTAAAAAAAAAACAAAAAAAGTAGGTTATGTATTTAACTGTAAACATTTGACCATTTTTAAAAAGGTGCTAAGGTAATACTAATCTATCCTCTATGTAGAAAGTGTTTATGAATATAGAACAACCAATTTATGTAAAATAAGAGGCGAATTACTTAGTAGAAAGCTTTCTTGGTTAGGTCATTGTTGATTCTGGGGCACGCAGGTCAGTCATTGCTTTGAAGGATAAGCTCCGAGTGGCTTCATTCATGTAAAAACGTTCCTCCTGCTGGCCCTCAGTGGCTAGAAGAAGCCTTCGGTAATCCCCACTCATCTCACTTGCGATCAATGTGCACAGGTCTTCTGCTGCTGCACCCGGGTGAACATCCATAGTATTTGTACAAGATCAATCTCACTTCGAGGGACCAGAGTCCTGGGCAGGGTGGAGTCACTCGTGCCAGTACCTTCCACAGGACAGTAGAGCCTTTCTGCAAAGAGGGCAGGGCGGTTCAGGGCACACAGCAAGATGGTTTTCAAACCGCTTTCCACATACCTGGAAACCTCACGGCCTGCACTGCTTGACAGATCTTTATGAGAGTCCTGGTCTAAGCCTCCAAGGTGGCTTTCAGCTGAGGAAAGCATCTTGTGGCGGGGTCACGTTGAAGCAAGATTCGCCAGTCCCTAGTCTTCCCTCACCAGCTTGATGGCGAGGCTGAGTGTCTTCCTGAGCATCTGGTGGTTGACACTCTGGTTTTCATCACCATTTCCAGGGAGAAATGTTAAAGGGAAGGAGATGGTGAGGGCCAAGGAAGATAGAACTGTCTGAATATTTAGAGCACAGTCCTGTGGGCTTAGAGGCAGAGTTGCCAAGCACTTTTGTGCCTGGGTGTCCTCGTCACAGAAGATCTTGCAGCTGTTAGCAAGTAGGAGGCACGTATGTGCAGCTGTGGAACAACCTCTAGACTTAGGGTTGATTACAGTTATGGCGCCTACCTCCGAAGGTTTCTGTGTGGCTTGTTGAGATTGTTTCAGGTTTTGTTTACAGAGATAGTGTCCTGTTCTGTTACCCAGGCTTGAGTGCAGTTGTGCAATCATAACTCACTGCAGCCGCGAACTCTTGGGCTCACCTGATCCTCCCACCTCAGCTTCCCAAGTAGCTGGGACTAGAGGTGTGTGCCACCATGCTAGCCTAATTAATGTTTTTTTTTGTAGAAACAGGATCTCTTTGCTCAGGCTGGTCTCGAACTCTTGGCCTCAAGTGATCCTCCCACCTCAACCTCCCAAAGTGCTAGAATTATAGGTGTGAGCCTCGTGCCCGGCCAGTTTCTGTTTATTGTGTGTGGAAAGTAAACTGGAGTCACGACGTAATAGAGGTGACTCCTGGCCACTCAGCATCCACCACGGTGTCTTTGTTTACTTTGTTCCTGGTGGGCTTCCCAGGGGCTCGAACTGTCATTAGGCCTGCAGACCCCAGACCGGAAGTTTGATGTCCAAGTTAGGAGTCTTCACTGTTGAGCTGAGGCCCTCTTTGGGGTTCCTGGTGAAGCTACTGCTCTGGGGACAGGTCTACCTTAGTGCTTGGGCAAGGTGGTGCCCAGATGGCCCCATAGCCCCTGGGGCTGAGATGAATGGCCATAGCCTAGAGATGGGTCCTGTTCATTTGCAAAGTCTCCTCTGGTGTGACCGTATCTAAAAGCTGCTTAGGCACTTCCGTTCTGATAATCCGTGTGTATGTAGCCATGATTATCCTTATAGATTGCAGCTCTGAAAGTCACCCTCTGACTGCAAATACAGCTGAATCCTGATATCAGTGCAGGTTGTGGCGTGCCCTCGGGAACCTCATAATTTTATAAAGCAGAAGCCCTGACGCTCCCTTTGCTCCATCCTTGCTGCTGTCCCCACAAGATAGTTTTCCCCAGGAGCACTTTTTGGAATTTGTATAAAGGCGCCCTGTGGGACAGGGCCCGCATAGGGTCTCCCTGCAGTTTCTCATGAACATTAACAAGTCAGCACGTATACTGAAGGAAAGCCTGGAGCTTTGCATGCCATGTACACTGGTCTTCCTAAATTTGCCCGTTTTCCTCCAGCTCCCAGCCAGACCTCCATCCTCCTTCATTTTCCCGGCTGATTTGGGCCTTGAAGCTATCCTGGGCTGGGAAGGGATCTGCGGCCTGCTGGGCTGTGCCGCCATGCTCTGGGCCTCTGGGCTGGCTTTTTCTGCCTGTACTCTACCTGGGAATGTGCTGGGTGCTGCTTCCATGCTGAGGGAAGGGCCTAAATGGACCTGGAGGATGCAGTGGGTCGTGAGGGGTCAAGACGGGTGCTCCTGGGGCAGGGAATGTGCAGCGGGGTTTGGGAGCTTGGGCCAGCACCTGGCATGCACCACCTCAGGGCTCCCTGGTCACTGCCTGGCCCCATGGTGCTGAGGGTGGCTTCATGCTGGAGCTGGTTCTGGGCTTCCCAGAGCACCGGACAGCAGCCACACTGCTGGCCTTGCTGGCAAGGGATGGGTGGGGAACCCGGCGTCCTCATGTCCTGCTGGTGGACTTGGGGGTCAGTGCAGCTGCTCACAGGGTGACTTGCTGTGTCCGTCACAAAATGCATAGTTCTATGACCCCAAAATTCCACTTGTAGGAATTTTTCTTACACAACTCTTGCACATGCACAAAGGTGTTTGCATAAGCATGCTCATTGCTGCATTTTTTTTGGTTGTTATAGGATAATACTAGACACAACTTAATTTTTCACAGACAGGAGCTGGTGAAGTAGATCATATTCATACGACAGAATTTCATGCAGCTGTTAGAAGGAATGAGGGGGATCTGCATGTGAGCTGGGGGGCAGTTTCTAGACCCAAGATCAACGGTACTCACAGCACATTGACTCCCATCAGAACTCACGTGTGCCTGGCACTGCTCTGTGCCCTTCCTCTGTGCGATCCTGTTTAATCATCGCAGCAGTCCCATGACATGGGAGCTGTCATGTGTGGGATGGAAACATGGGCACTGTGGCTTCAGAGCCTGAGTTCTAACACCTTCCTGTAGAACAGATCCAGGTGAGAAGAACAGCCCCACTCTTAGAAATATGTACTGTGTGTAGATACTGCAAATGGGGAAGACCATTCACTGAAAAACAAGAATCACATCAAAGGCCTCACTCACCTTTTCACAATTTATTGAGAGATGAAGGGAAAGAGGAGAGCCTGTGCACACAGACATCCCCTCGGGGGGTTGAAGGCTCCCTCTCTGCCCTATCCCTACTCCATGCCGCACACCTGAGCTCACACTCTGCCAGCCACATACCTGTGAGGCTCTGCGGAGGGTGTGGCCTGAGCTGACAAGGATGCCTCACTGTTCTGGGTGAGGCCTGCAGGCACGCACACCCCAGGCGTCTCTCAGGGGGGTGGGAGCAGCTGAATGATGTGTGATTAGCTCCGCTGACAGCAGCGTTTGCTGTAATCAAGCTGTATTTCCAAGACCTCATAGCCGGTCATCCTTTCAGCTTGTACCAGCTGGGTGTGGGTGCCACTTTACCCCATCTCTAGCTTAGGAAACAGCGCGGCCAACTTGCAAGCTGCTGTGTGAGCAAGACACGTGCTTTGTGATGTCTCTGGGTCTCACTGATGTGCCCACCTACGTTCCCTTTGGAGGCTCCCTGCGTTGAACTTCAAGCAAAGGCCACTGATGAATAACGACTGCTTAGTGGTCAACCACAATCATTTTGCCTTTTCCATGAAGCTTTTTCCAGGACCCCAGATGAGGTCCTGACTTTGGCAGGGGGAGCATCCTACGTATGGGGTTTTGGGCGGAGCCTCTCTTGCCAAGTGACACTGTGCCAGTGGATGCCTTCTTTGCCTGCCCAAGACAGCTGGGGCTGTATGTGGATGGGGGTCTGGCCATGGTTTATAATTCCTCTGAAGCCAGGAGGACCACCCTTCGATGTGGGTTTGCCAGATAACTGCCAGAAAACACCTGCCATTGGAGATGCTGGGTTGTCAGCCCCTTTGCCATGCGCAGGTGCTGGAATGGATGTGGGGGACATTCTTGTTTTCAAAGGACCTGTACTCAGTGCAGTGCGGGCTTTGGTGTCTAGTTAGTTCACATTGGTTCGCACATGAGGCTTTGAGCTACATCCCATTATGTTTTGGCATGTGCTTCTAGCATCGATCCTGGAGTGCTTGCCATCAGCCTCCCCGCCTGTAACGCAGCGAGGCTTGGTGGTACAACAGAGACGTGCTTCGTGAATTATTAAGGCGGGTAGTAATCGAAGAGTGTCACTCTTGTGGTGTATTACTCCAGACATTCTTCTTTAGGCTTCCCGGGCCAGCACGGAGGGCTTCGTGCAAGGACTGGTGTTCCTGCTTTTAAGTGCTAAGTGGACTATTAATAATAGGTCACCTTAACATAACGCCAGGCTTATTTGTGGGAGATGAGTGGGTGTCTTAATGCAGACAGGCCCTGGGTGTCGAGGCACTGATTTGCATTTCCCTCACTGCTGCTGTTGCCATTGATTTTACGATGGTTTCTCAAGTAAAGGGAGGACGGAGCAGTAGGGCTCTGTGCTCCCCTCGCTGTTATAGACTGTTTGTTATGGACGATTTGTGCCCCTCCAAGATTCATCTGAAGCCTCACACCTGTTGCGACTGTGTCAGGAGGTGGGGCCTGTGGGCAGTGCTGAGATCATCTGGCAGAGCCCTCGTGATGGGATTAGTGTCCTCATAAAGAGGTCCCAGATTTAATTTGCATTTTTTTGGTGACAGTGAGGCTGAGCTTTTTTTCATGTATCTGTTGGCCGCTTGTATGTCTTCTTTTGAGAAGTGTCTATTCATATCTTTTGCCCACTTTGTAATGGGGCTGTTTGTTTTTTTCTTTTTT